>JAWCTZ010000870.1:0-29162 GCA_036850595.1 Rhyacichthys aspro | reverse complement strand
AAAATCTGATTAAATCCAACTAAAACCTGGTTTATAATCCAACTAAAATCTATTTAAGTCCAATCAAAACCTGTTTAAATCCTTCTTAAACCTGTTTAAACCTGTCTCTGACTGAAGTCGACCCTGTTCCGACCCGTTTCTCTGGTTCTTTCTCAGAGCTACTGTCTGTTTGAAGAAGGGAACCTGGCCTCGGTCCACAGCTACGAGGAAAACCACTTCCTCCAGACTCTGAGCCGGGCCCACGGCTACAACTTCCCTCAAACCTGGGTCGGAGGCACCAACGCCGTTAAAGTAAGAACCCAGAAACTACACTGAAGCCAAATCCAGACCCAGACCCAGACTCAGGACCAAACCAGCTCTAATTCTGTCTGTTTTAGGACTTAACCAGGACTAAATCAAGACTAAATCAAGACTAAACCTAGGACTAAATCAAGACTAAACCTAGGACTAAATCAAGACTAAACCTGGACTAAATCAAGACTAAACCTAGGACTAAATCAAGACTAAACCTAGGACTAAATCAAGACTAAACCTAGGCCTAAATCAAGACTAAACCTAGGACTAAACCTAGGACTAAATCAAGACTAAACCTAGGACTACATCAAGACTAAACCTAGGACTACATCAAGACTAAACCTAGGCCTAAATCAAGACTAAACCTAGGACTAAACCTAGGACTAAATCAAGACTAAACCTAGGACTAAATCAAGACTAAACCTAGGACTAAATCAAGACTAAACCTAGGACTACATCAAGACTAAACCTAGGACTAAATCAAGACTAATTACTAGGACTAAATCAAGACTAAACCTAGGACTAAATCAAGACCAAACCTAGGACTAAATCAAGACTAAACCTAGGACTAAATCAAGACTAAACCTAGGACTACATCAAGACTAAACCTAGGACTACATCAAGACTAAACCTAGGCCTAAATCAAGACTAATTACTAGGACTAAATCAAGACCAAACCTAGGACTAAATCAAGACTAAACCATATTTAGGACTAAATCAAGACTAAACCTAGGACTAAATCAAGTCTAAACCTAGGACTAAATCAAGTCTAAACCTAGGACTAAATCAAGTCTAAACCTAGGACTAAATCAAGACTAAACCTAGGACTAAATCAAGACTAAACCTAGGACTAAATCAAGACTAAACCTAGGACTACATCAAGACTAAACCTAGGACTAAATCAAGACTAAACCTAGGCCTAAATCAAGACTAAACCATATCTAGGACTAAATGAGGTCTAAGCCAGGACTACACCAGGACTAAAGCAGGTCTAATTCATGTTTATATGAAGACAAACCAAAACAGCTCTAAAACCAAGACTACATCCGGTGGTCTAAAAGGTCTAGGTCTAAAGGTCTAAAACCAGAGCATATTCAGGATTAAACCAAGTCCAAAACCAGGACTGAACAAAGTCTAAATCTAGACTAAACCAGGACTACATCAGGGTTAAACAAGGTCTAACTCATGTCTAGATCAGCACTATAATCTGGACTAAACCTGGACTAAAACCATGACTCCACCAGGATCAAACCAGGATCAAACCAGGATCAAACCGGGATCAAACCGGGATCAAACCGGGATCAAACTAGGATCAAACTAGGATCAAACTAGAATCAAACTAGGATCAAACTAGGATCAAACTAGGATCAAACCGGGATCAAACTAGAATCAAACTAGGATCAAACCGGGATCAAACCAGGATCAAACTAGGATCAAACCAGGATCAAACCAGGATCAAACTAGGATCAAACCAGGATCAAACCAGGATCAAACTAGGATCAAACTAGGATCAAACTAGAATCAAACTAGGATCAAACTAGGATCAAACTAGGATCAAACCGGGATCAAACCGGGATCAAACCGGGATCAAACTGGGATCAAACTGGGATCAAACCGGGATCAAACTAGGATCAAACCAGGATCAAACCAGGATCAAACCAGGACAGAACCAGGACAGAACCAGATCCTCAGACCTTCTTCTGATCCGTTTCTTTCTTTCAGGCGTGTTTCTGGATGTGGAGCGACGGGTCCAGGTTTCTTTATGAAAACTGGTTCGACGACGACGCGAAGGAGCTGGAGGACAGCTGCCTGAAGATCAACTACGGATGTAATACAAGTAAACCTTTACAGAAAACTACAGCGCAGTATTTCTCTGTTTGCAGTTCACAACTTCTCTGAAAGGAATTTGAAAACTTAAAGCAAACGAATGAAACATAATGAGGCCTGATTAAAGACTAAACAGTGCCATTAAACGTCTTTAAAAATGACTCATTTTATTGGCAAACATTAGCAATAAATAATAAATCAATTTAAAGTTACTTTCAGCTAATTGTGAATAAAAACAGTAAAAAGCCTCACAGTAAAGTAAGTGTGTTTATATTTTAAAATAGTTTATTTTATTGTTTTTCTTCTGCTTTTCTGTTGAAAATACACTTTTCAAAATAACAAATTCTTAAGGTTAAAGTAAAGAGACTGAGCCTTGATTTCGTGAACATCTCTTTGTACGGTGGCTCTAAACGATCAAATTCAAACAGTGAACAGACGTATTTGACTGTTTTTCTGTGTCTTTTTGTTTTCAGACCAGTTCAAGTGGGACTCCGGCTCCTGCAACGACTCTCTGCCGTTTATTTGCTCGAAAGAGATCGAAGACGATTAAAAACCTAGTCTTTGTCTCTTTTTCAACACAAGTCTAGACCCTGCTTCACTTTCACAGATATTTTGTGTTTCTAGGAGCATTCGGCAAAATAACTTCTCCCCGAGTCTTTTACTCATTTTTTTATCATAAGTTTGTTTTTTCTTTATAAATGAAAGTATTTCCAAACGTAATGTCAACCCAGATCTGAAAAGCAGTTTGTTTTTCTTTTCTGCTCAAAGCCTAAAAAATGTTTTGTTTTGCAAATGAAAACGGTGTCCAACATGTGAACAAAATGTTAGAAAAAATCTGTGTGAACGTGTAAGCAGTGCCACAGACTGTATTTAAAATGGAATCTAGTGTTTTAGTTCTAAAAATGTTCCAACTCCACTGGACTCACTTATATTCCAGCTAAAATCCTGGTGTCATGACATTTTTTGTCATTTTGAGTAATTTTGTCTGATACAGCTTCATAAAACTACATTTAAGGCCATTACATCAATAGAAATCTGGAAACACTGTCACTATATTCATTTTTTATACAGTCTGTACTTTAAGCTTTGCCAATCATAATCAATACTGCTTTCACCGATCGATTTATTCCAGTAAAACATTATAGAAGCTCTGTTTTCTGTGATTTGATTCTTGTAACAGTGAAATCAAGAACAATCTAGATGTTTAAGTCATATTAAGCATAAATGAATTACTGAAAAAAATAAATAAATCACTAAAAAGCAGCGTGGTGATTATTTTATTTTATTATTTTTTACAGTACATGCAGTAGATCATTTGTACTTTCACTTTTTTTTTTTTTTTTTTTTTTTAATAAATGCAAACAAAGCCATCTCCAGTTTTAGACAGAAATAAAACACGACTTTCTGTTGCATTAAAAAGGAGCAGAGCTTGTGTTGTGAAAAAGTTGTTCCTGTAAAATTTCAGTTTAAAAAGTTCCAAAAATCCACAACACACGCTTTTTGTTATTGTTTAAATTGAGTGGATTGTAAGTTAACTTTGAGATCCATTACAGGTTACATCCGTTAAACAGAAAAAGTAAAGACAAATTTTATCTCCAGAAAACTGAGAGTTTTTTTGGTGCCACTACAAGTTTAAAGTCGAATAACTCGATAAAAACGGAGCTCATTTTGATGTTGATGTGTCTAAAAGGCAGAAAATTCAGTCAAGATACTCAGAAAATGCCTAGTTCTGGATCTTCTCTCAAAAAATGGAGAGTAACTCAAGATTCTCTGGTTTTATATCGAGTTGTAAACAAAACCAACTCAAAACAAGAAGAAACTGAGTCATTGTTAAACCTGATGCTCTCAGTGAACCTTTTGTTCTTTGATGACTGAATATTTCCAGTTATTCTCTTTTCTCCGGGACTCGCTGCTGGTAAACGTTTGTTCAGTTCGTACTTTAGACCTGAACAAACAAGCGTCACGTTCGGTCGATGATCCGTGAGTCAGGTTCAAACGGAGCGGCTTCAAAATCAGACGAACGCAGACGGAATTCAACACTTTCAACACAAACTGAAACATGAAGATCTACATCGTGTGCCTCGCGTTGTTCGCTTCGACGGCGGCTCAGGTAGGAATTAAAACTATAAAATAATAGTGTCATGAATAAATAAAGTCATGGTTCTGTGTAAAAGAGTATCAATAATAAATGTAGTTTTATTTAGCTCTATACAGTCACTGAATATTTGTAGAATTTAGTTAAATTATAAAAACTAAATACAAAGTTTCTTAAGCAAGTCTGCAGATTTGTATTTATTTATTTTCTTGATAGTGAAATCTTGTTTTTACTCAAATCATTGCCACTTTTGTTAAATATTTTAATGCACCAAGAAAATGACAAACAAACAAAAAGAAAAGGGATGTGTTTTAGTTGAATCTAATCAGTGTTTGTTCCGACAGGTGGATCCCAGAGGAGCACGACCCGTCGTTCCCAACACCAGATCTGAGAAATGTGCCTCTGAGAAAGAATGGCCCTTCTGCACCGACGACGAATGGGTCCCACTCGCTTTATTATGTTAACTAGACCAGGACTAGACCAGGACTAGACCAGGACTAGACCAGGACTAGACCAGGACTAGACCAGGACTAGACCAGGACTAGACCAGGTCTAAAACAGGACTAGACCGGGACTAAACCAGGACTAGACCGGGACTAAACCAGGACTAGACCGGGACTAAACCAGGACTAGACCAGGACTAAACCAGGACTAGACCAGGACTAAACCAGGACTAAACCAGGACTAAACCAGGTCTAAACCAGGACTAAACCAGGTCTAAACCAGGACTAGACCAGGACTAGACCAGGACTAAACCAGGACTAAACCAGGACTAAACCTGGACTGAACCAGGTCTAAACCAGGACTAGACCAGGACTAGACCAGGACTAAACCAGGACTAAACCAGGACTAAACCTGGACTGAACCAGGTCTAAACCAGGACTGAACCAGGACTAAACCAGGTCTAGACCAGGACTAGACCAGGACTAAACCAGGACTGAACCAGGACTAGACCAGGACTAGACCAGGACTAGACCAGGACTAAACCAGGACTGAACCAGGACTAGACCAGGACTAGACCAGGACTAGACCAGGACTAAACCAGGACTAAACCAGGACTAGACCAGGACTAAACCAGGACTAAACCAGGTCTAGACCAGGACTAAACCAGGACTAAACCAGGACTAGACCAGGACTAGACCAGGACTAAACCAGGACTAAACCAGGACTAAACCAGGACTAAACCAGGTCTAAACCAGGACTGAACCAGGACTAGACCAGGACTAAACCAGGACTAAACCAGGACTAAACCAGGACTAAACCAGGTCTAAACCAGGACTAAACCAGGTCTAAACCAGGTCTAAACCAGGTCTAAACCAGGTCTAAACCAGGACTAAACCAGGACTAAACCAGGACTAGACCAGGACTAGACCAGGACTAAACCAGGTCTAAACCAGGACTAAACCAGGCCTAGACCAGGTCTAAACCAGGACTAACCAGGTCTAAACCAGGACTAACCAGGACTAGAATCTAAACTCTTGTTTCCGTTGGTGTAGGGCCCTAAGTGTCCGTCCGGCTGCAGGATCCAGGGTCTCCTGGAGAAGTACGACCACGGTTTTCTGAAGAGGATCGAGAAGATCCGGAGTCTCCTCGAACAAAACCAGGGCAAGCACCGTTCTGCCGACCAAGTCTCCAAACAGACCTACGACTTCCTGAGAGAGAAGCTCACCCTCGACTCAGGTTTGGGATTCAATTAGCCTCAGGTTTTTGTGTTTATTTATTTCCGTATTCTTTAATAAAGACATAAACAAACATAAACAATAAACATAAAGTTAAAAAAAGAGTTGGATTTTAGACAGATTTCAAATGTTTTTTTAAGGTTTTATTTAGATTTGAACAGGCTTTTGGTGGATTTGATGGTTACGAAGCTAAATGTCTGATTGTTCCTGTTTCTATGCCACAGGTAATGATAATAATTACTACGACATGGCTCAGACTTTACGCCAGAGAATCACTGAAATGAAAATCAAGATCGACGGTCAGCTCCGGGTCCTCGCTGCGCTGAAGGATCGGGTCAAAGACCAGGTCGTGCAAATGAAGAAACTCGAGGTATGAAGGTGACGTCCAGCAGTGAAACATTTTAAATGATCAATAACCTGTTTTAAAGGTTGATTAAACCGTGTTTCAGGTCGACATCGACATGAAACTCCGAACCTGCAAAGGCTCGTGTAAGAAATACAACTCGTACGAAGTGGACCATGAAGGATACGTGGCTCTGGACAAACAGGTGGGACGCCTTCATGTCTCAGATTCCCACGCTCAGAGTCAGAAGACAGCACGAGTTTTTACTTTTGGTTAAAAGTCTGCTCCATTCGTACATTTTACCCACGAGCCATTGTCACGTTAACCGCTGCCATAAATATAAAAAGTGCAATATTTTAACTTTTGTGCAGTTTTAAGGAGCCGTGCTTGTGTGTTTTTGACTTATAACCTGAATCTTTTTACCTTTTCAAACACTACTTTTATTTATTTGTACCTTTCAGTGTTTCAACTCCTGAGTTAAGTTGTAGTTTTATAATCATCAACTGGAGAAGTCAGTGTGAGTGGTGTTCTGTGCTGTTTTCCAGATAAACCAACTGGACTCTCTTTCGGGCCAGAACATCGAGACGGTAGGAACTCTGCACGTGATGAAGAGCCGGCTGCTGAAGGACGCCGTCGTCGACTCCGTCTTCAAATCCAAAGACATCCAAACGTCTCAACAGAAAACTGAAGACCTGTTTCCTGAGGTGAGCGCCTCATTCTGTTAAACCAACGAGTTCGAACGCATTATCAATAAACAGGACACTTTAACTTTACCAGAATTACAACAATGAAAAATAAAGTCTCCAGGAATCAATACAACACCAGTAAATAATAAAAAGTAAACTGATTGCACTGATTACAGTTCACTTTTTTATTAATTTAAATAAGTACAACTTTTCTTCTGTGTTTAACGGAAAATTAATCCATGAGAATTCTTCTGTTTGTAAATTATGCCCAGATTCATGACCATTCCGCGGTACTTTTCTGAGACAGTGTTGTTTGCACTTAAAACCAATCATTATTGAGCCACAGACCTGAGGAACTGGGTCATAAACAGCTTTAATAATACATCCCCAATAACAGAGTGATTAATAATATGGACAAATACATCTGTAGGCCCCACTGACAAACAAATAAATATTCCCCAAATTCCAATTCTAAAATACCTTTCTCAAGCGCTAACGACCACATGCCAAACCCCTTCATCCTTTGTGTTTCAGGTGAAAACCATGCAGCTGTTCCTGGAAGTGGAGGGCTCCAGTTCGTCTCCAGCCACCATTTCCAAAGTCCCAGGTACCTCCCTCTCTCCGGCTCCGTCCGGTCCCTCTTCAGCTGCAACTTCGTCCCATAAATCCATCACCGAGCTCGGAGGCAGCGACGGCGCGAACCCGTTCGGTTCTGGCGGAACCTTCGAATCCCTCGGCCAATCCGGCGTTAGCTCCAAAACCGTGTCTTGCACCAAACGAGTCCGCACCGTCGTCGTGGACAGCGGCGACGGACCTGTGCAAAAAACCGAAGAATATTACGAAGGAGGTCCCGAATGCCAGTCTTTCTCTAAAGGAGGAATGGGCTCACTGTTCCCGTCGCTCACTTCTGGCACCAAAACAGTCCATTTCACGTCCTCCAAAGGCAGCCTCGTCGATTCTAAAACAGCTTTCTCAGATCCCTTCAGCTCAGACGTCGGAATCGATCTCGGGGCGTTCTTGACCGACAACGCCGAAGATGACGTTCCCGATTTCCACGCTCGGAGTGTGAAGAGCACACGAGTCGAGCGCCAAGCAGACTATGTAGGAAAAGGTACCCAAACCTCTGAAACCGAGTAATATCTATAGAGGAGACCGTAATATACCAGCTAGACGTGTTGCTTTAGCATCAGCTAGCCTTATGTACCAAAAGACTGAAGTGAGGTGACGATTTGATTGTTTAAGTGTTTTTGGTTAAATGTAAAGCGCCCCAACTTGTTTTAGTAAATTATTTTCTTTTTCTTAATGGTCATACAATTGACAACAGACTTTAATCTTTTTTTAAAGGATAATGTGACTGATTTTTCCTCTTTGCTTCAGTTTTTCCAGCCTCAAAAGGTCAAAACTTAAACTTACAGCAGCCTCCGACGGTCAAAACAAAACAAAAAAAGTTGTAGAACATAAATTTCTCTCATTTTGATCCTAAACCAAGCAGTTAAAGATTGTGTATTAACTCCGTTTCCTTTTAGCATTACTGTAATTATTATAAAACCTAGCTTCTCAGAGTCGAGCTCCAAACCGAAGCTAACTGGCGTTTCTGCGCTGTGCCCCTTTTTTTCCGCAGATTGTGTCGCGGCTCAACAGCACCATCTGAACGGCGAAACGAGCGGCCTGTTTAAGATCAAACCGGGCGGCGATTCTTCGGACGTAGTAGAGGTTTACTGTCAGCAGGAGGGGCTCATGGGGGGCTGGCTTTTAGTCCAACAGCGCGAAAACGGAGCACTTAGCTTCAACCGAACTTGGGCCAAATACCGCGACGGATTTGGATCGGTTGACGCTCAGGGAAAAGGTGAATACTGGCTCGGGAATCAAAACCTCCACCTTCTGAGCAATCAGGGCGAGACGATGCTTAAAGTAGAGTTGGAGGACTGGGAAGGGGGCGTGGCTAGTGCCGAATATACGATAAAAGTTGGTTCAGAGGCAGAGGGTTATCCGTTACACGTGTCGGGTTACACCGGAGAAGCAGGGGACGCTTTGTCGTCGCACAACGGCCTGAAGTTTAGCACCTTCGATAAAGACAACGATCATTCAGAAGAGAACTGTGCAGAGAAGAACGGCGGCGGCTGGTGGTACAACCGCTGTCAGGCCGCAAATCTCAACGGCGTTTATTATCAAGGAAAGTCCGAGCTGGAAAACGGAGTTGTGTGGTCGACGTACAAACCCTCAGATTACAGCCTGAAAACAGCTCGAATGTTCATCAGAGCCGCGGCGTTTTAGAGACAGTCCTGCAGATGAAATTTAAAATGTCTGTAGCTAAAGGAAATAAAAAGAGAAAAATTTATCACAAATTTAAACGTACACAAAAAATTGACATTAGACTTCAGCAAAACCAGGGTAATAGTGTAAAAAGAGCCCGAAAAAGTCACGTTTATTACAACAGAGGGAATAATTATGACATGAAAGTGATCAACTGACAAATAAATACCTGAAAACAATTATTAATGATGATGGGAAAATAAAATATGGATGAATAATTATAACATTATGAATAAAAGGACACATTTGCATCATATTTTAGTCCCACCCCCAGCTTCTGCTAAATCATAATAGCAGAAAGAAATCATTGTCATAACCACAGTTTACAACATTTGAGAAGCACAAGATCCAGAAAAGAGTGCACCACATTTGGTTTTTAAAAACACATATATTAGAATAAACTCAAATTAAAAAACAAAAGACAAATGAGAAAAACTCAAGAGAAAACCTTTAGCATTTGGTTTTGTAGCTAGGCTTATGCTAATTTATAAAATATAAAATAAAAGCTCCTGGTTTAGTCCTTATTTCCTTATTTGATGCCATTTTTAGATTTAAAGCAAATGATTTCTTAAGTCTTGTGTCACTGGAGAAAAAGAAAAACATCTTGTAAATGATTTAAATGTTTGTGACCGGAGAGTGTTGTCTGTCAAACAGTTTGTGAAATATTGAAATGTTTGTGAACTCTGTGTAAATACAGTTCATCGACCTGTTTTTAAAGTTTGTTCTAAATGTTGCTGCAACGAGACTGAACTCTGAACTCAAACAAATAAAGACTCACAGTTCACTTCACGACGGCTTTGTCTCTGATTTCTTTGCACAAATTATGACGAATATTGAATTATTCATTTCATTTTATGTTGCACTAATGAGATCACTGTTTATATATCTGAAGTTAGTCCATTTAGTCCAGGTTTGGTTCTAGTTTAACCCAGTCTTTAGCCTTTGTTTAAATTTTGATTTAACTGTAGTATAGTTCTGCTTTAGTTTTTATTTATTAATCTTGACTCTGTTCAAGTCCTTGTTTTAAATGATTGCTTCTTGGTTTAGTCAGGATGCACAAAATTAATGGAAATGATTTAACTCCTTTGTAAAAATGTTGAAATCAAATTGTCCAGATACTAGAAATAAATGAATATAACATATAAAACTCTATCCTTGGGCATATTATTATAGAAAATAGGCAAAGTACATTTAAATTTAAAGTCAGCATTAAACTTTGCACCTTATTTGTGCCTAATATTGTTATTTAACTTCTTCTTAAATGTAAAATATTTCTTTCTTCAGCAGGTCTTTCAAACTTTAAATGGTGCAATATTTGTCGGTGCAAAAGTCAAAGGCTAAAGTAAATGTTTGTTCCGAGGGAGAAGGTGAACTGACCGCGCTGGGTTTGTCCTGTTTTGTGTTTGTTTGCAGTTTGTCTGAGGTTGAAGCAGAGCCAAAATGGCCGCCTCTCGCCGAGTCGCTCCGACAGGAAGCAGAGACACTGTAACAGGAAGTCGAAGTTTGCGCTCTGCTCGGACGAGGATTGGGTAAAGATCTAGTCCTGGTTTAGTCCGGGTCGTCATTTAGACCTGGTTTAATCTTTTAGATCTACTTTTGTCATAAATTGGAGATATTTTATCCCAAGTACAGCCTTTGATTCTGGTTGATTTTGGCCTAGAGTTAGTTTAGTCCAGTTTTATCCAGATTTAGGAACTGGATTAGCCTTAGTTTAGCATGAATTTACTTCTTACTTAATCTTGATTTGAACTTGGTGTGTGTGAGTTTATTTTGGTTCTTTTGAGTCCTGTTTTAATTCAAAATGTAGTCCTCAGCTCAGTTTAATTTAGTTTAGCCCTTGTTTTAGTCTTGATTTATGCTTTGATTTGAGTAAATCTTGCTTGAGTCCCAACTTAGTTAAATGTTTATATTTTATTTGGTGCAGGTCTCTCGATGTCCGTCCGGCTGCAGACTTCATGGTTTGATCCTGGAAAACGAGAAAACTGTAGACAATAAACTGAGGACCATTTGTAAAACTGCAACAACCTACAAAGACGCTGCAGAGAAACCAATGTCTACAACTGCACGGATTTACCACAAGAACCGAGAATCCATCATCAACGCTTCCAGTGAGAATGTTCTGCTTTTAGTCCTTTTTTTCCTTAGTTTTTTAGACTAATCTGTAGAGTGAACCCAGTCTAAGAACAGAAATAGAAGAATAAGACTCTGACATTTTTAGATTCTGGATAATGACATTAACAGAGCTCATATTGTATATTTCTTTTCAGCAGAAGTAACCTTTCCTGCTTCTTTAATGGAAAAAAGGTCAAACTAGACTAATTCTTCACCTCAAAATACCTTTATGTTAGATTAAATCAATACTGTAGACTATAGTGATCCTGTAATTATCTCGGCCTCGTTAAACACTGCGCATCCAGAGGCAACAATCCAATCCAAAAACATTTGACAGCTGGCTATTCTTAGGGTTTGAGGAGACTTGAACATGAGTAAAGTATTAATAATGAGTACTGTTTCTTAGTTTTGCAGGTGAAGTTTGTGGAAAACGCAGAAGTCTTGGCAAAAAACCTGACGTCGCTACAAAAACGTTCCACGAACCTGGCGCAACAGATGAAGGATCTCAGTGGAAAGGTCCAGAAACAAATGGAAGAGCTGTTACGAGCAGAGGTAAGGACAAGTAATAAAAGTATCGTCTTTTTGTTAGTTTTCTTGTTACTTTCTCTTTCAAAAATTCCAAATCCTTTTCTTTCTTCCTTGAGGTGGATGTGGACGTGAGTCTGCGGTCGTGCCTTGGATCTTGCCGTTCTGTTTCACCGTTTACTGTCAACCTTCAAGACTACGACACACTCCGGTCTCAGGTGGAACAAACGGAGCAAACGACAAGAAAATCCAGACCCGCAAACCCGGAAAACATCCCTGAAATCCGGCTGATCCCGTCTGACTTCGGACCGGAGCCGTGTCCTGTTTATAAAACTATAAAAACTGTTCTGACAGAAGGACTAAACCTGTTCGAGGACGTTCGACCGCCTCATGTCGTTGTGGAGGAAACCTCAGATCCATCAGAACTGGAATGAGTCAAATAATGCTCAATCTCTATGTCGCAATTTTACGTTTACAAGACTGTTTTTAGGCCAAAGGTTCACAAATTTCAACACATGTTTCTTTTCTCAAATGTGGTTAAAACAACTGTTGTCAACGCTGACTACATCTGTTTAGCACAAAAAAGAAAAACAGAAATGCAAAATAAAAGGAAATGATTGGCCGATCAGATTGACCGTGGATTTAAAGAATGCTATTGGTTACTTGCAAAACAAATTTGGAAAACTAATTATCAATAGCTAAATGTACTCAAAGGCCAAATTTAAGTTCAGTGGAATTATATGCAAGAATTTTACATTTTATCAAAATGCACATCTTTGAAATGTAAATCTTGTTGGTGCAACTTCACGTTCTCTTCAGGTCTCAGGTTTACAGAAAGATGTGTTTACAGACTCAAAGAATGTAGTAAAAAAGAATACTTACACAACTGTATAATTGTATATAACAAGAATGAAATAAAGTTTTTTGGAGGTCTACATGCCTTATTTACTACATAATAAATATTCTCTCCTCATGTTTGATAATTAGTTCATTTGATAGAAAAAAGTTAAAAACGAGCATTCACCATACGTCCCAAATTTGGCCAAAAACATAAGGCTATACTATGGCAAAAATGGTGATTTGGGTAAATTTAAATTTTTCCCCAAAAGTGGTTAAAATGAGTATTTATACATCAATAAATGCCTCCAGAGGTATTTGAGAGTGTTTTGAAGCATTTTCTTAGTATTTACCGTATGTCCCAAAATGGCCAAAAACGTAAGGCTATACTATGGCAAAAATGGTGATTTGGGTAAAATTTAATTTTGCCCCAAAAGTGGTTACAATGAGTATTCATACATCAATAAATGCTCCCAGAGGTATTTGAGAGTGTTTTGAAGCATTTTCTTAGTATTTACCGTATGTCCCAAATTTGGTCAAAAACATAAGGCTATACTATGGCAAAAATGGTGATGTGGGTAAAATAAATTTTTTTCCCCAAAAGTGGTTAAAATGAGTATTTATACATCAATAAATGCTCCCAGAGGTATTTGAGAGTGTTTTGAAGCATTTTCTTAGTATTTACGGTATGTCCCAAATTTGGCCAAAAACATAAGGCTATACTATGGCAAAAATGGTGATTTGGGTAAATTTAAATTTTTCCACAAAAGTGGTTAAAATTAGTATTTATACATCAATAAATGCTCCCAGAGGTATTTGAGAGTGTTTTGAAGCATTTTCTGAGCATTCACCGTGAGTTCCAAATTTGGCCAAAAACATAAGGCTATACTATGGCAAAAATGGTGATTTGGGTAAAATTTAATTTTTCCCCAAAAGTGGTTACAATGAGTATTCATACATCAATAAATGCTCCCAGAGGTATTTGAGAGTGTTTTGAAGCATTTTCTTAGTATTTACCGTATGTCCCAAATTTGGTCAAAAACATAAGGCTATACTATGGCAAAAATGGTGATGTGGGTAAAATAAAATTTTTTCCCCAAAAGTGGTTAAAATGAGTATTTATACATCAATAAATGCTCCCAGAGGTATTTGAGAGTGTTTTGAAGCATTTTCTTAGTATTTACGGTATGTCCCAAATTTGGCCAAAAACATAAGACTATACTATGGCAAAAATGGTGATTTGGGTAAATTTAAATTTTTCCACAAAAGTGGTTAAAATTAGTATTTATACATCAATAAATGCTCCCAGAGGTATTTGAGAGTGTTTTGAAGCATTTTCTGAGCATTCACCGTGAGTTCCAAATTTGGCCAAAAACATAAAGCTATACTATGGCAAAAATGGTGATTTGGGTAAAATTAAAATTTTCCCCAAAAGTGGTTAAAATGAGTATTTACACATCAATAAATGCTCCCAGAGGTATTTGAGAGTGTTTTGAAGCATTTTCTTAGTATTTACCATATGTCCCAAATTTGGTCAAAAACATAAGGCTATACTATGGCAAAAATGGTGATTTGGGTAAATTTAAATTTTTCCCCAAAAGTGGTTAAAATGAGTATTTATACATCAATAAATGCTCCCAGTGGTATTTGAGAGTGTTTTGAAGCATTTTCTTAGTATTTACGGTATGTCCCAAATTTGGCCAAAAACATAAGGCTATACTATGGCAAAAATGGTGATTTGGGTAAAATTTAATTTTTCCACAAAAGTGGTTAAAATTAGTATTTATACATCAATAAATGCTCCCAGAGGTATTTGAGAGTGTTTTGAAGCATTTTCTGAGCATTCACCGTAGTCCCAAATTTGGCCAAAAACATAAGGCTATACTATGGCAAAAATGGTGATTTGGGTAAAATTAAAATTTTCCCCAAAAGTGGTTAAAATGAGTATTTATACATCAATAAATGCTCCCAGAGGTATTTGAGAGTGTTTTGAAGCATTTTCTTAGCATTTACCGTATGTCCCAAATTTGGCCAAAAACATAAGGCTATACTATGGCAAAAATGGTGATTTGGGTAAATTTAAATTTTTCCACAAAAGTGGTTAAAATGAGTATTTATACATCAATAAATGCTCCCAGAGGTATTTGAGAGTGTTTTGAAGCATTTTCTGAGCATTCCAATTTCCCCAAAAAAAAGCTTTTTCTAGGAGGTGATTTGGGTAAATTTATCCCAGTGGTTAAATATGTCCCAAATTTGGCCAAAAACATAAGGCTATACTATGGCAAAATGGTGATTTGGGTAAAATTTAATTTTTCCACAAAAGTGGTTAAAATGAGTATTTATACATCAATAAATGCTCCCAGAGGTATTTGAGAGTGTTTTGAAAGCATTTTCTGAGCATTCACCGTATGTCCCAAATTTGGCCAAAAACATAAGGCTATACTATGGCAAAAATGGTGATTTGGGTAAAATTAAATTTTTCCCCAAAAGTGGTTAAAATGAGTATTTATACATCAATAAATGCCCCCAGAGGTATTTGAGAGTGTTTTGAAGCATTTTCTTAGTATTTACCGTATGTCCCAAATTTGGCCAAAAACATAAGGCTATACTATGGCAAAAATGGTGATTTGGGTAAAATTTAATTTTCCCCAAAAGTGGTTAAAATGAGTATTTATACATCAATAAATGCCCCCAGAGGTATTTGAGAGTGTTTTGAAGCATTTTCTGAAGTATTTACCGTATGTCCCAAAATGGCCAAAAACATAAGGCTATACTATGGCAAAAATGGTGATTTGGGTAAAATTTAATTTTGCCCCAAAAGTGGTTAAAATGAGTATTTATACATCAATAAATGCCCAGAGGTATTTGAGAGTGTTTTGAAGCATTTTCTTAGTATTTACCGTATGTCCCAAAATGGCCAAAAACATAAGGCTATACTATGGCAAAAATGGTGATTTGGGTAAAATTTAATTTTGCCCAAAAGTGGTTAAAATGAGTATTTATACATCAATAAATGCCCCCAGAGGTATTTGAGAGTGTTTTGAAGCATTTTCTTAGTATTTACCGTATGTCCCAAAATGGCCAAAAACATAAGGCTATACTATGGCAAAAATGGTGATTTGGGTAAAATTTAATTTTGCCCCAAAAGTGGTTACAATGAGTATTTATACATCAATAAATGCTCCCAGAGGTATTTGAGAGTGTTTTGAAGCATTTTCTTAGTATTTACCGTATGTCCCAAATTTGGTCAAAAACATAAGGCTATACTATGGCAAAAATGGTGATTTGGGTAAAATAAAATTTTTTCCCCAAAAGTGGTTAAAATGAGTATTTATACATCAATAAATGCCCCAGAGGTTTTGAGAGTGTTTTGAAGCATTTTCTTAGTATTTACCGTATGTCCCAAAATGGCCAAAAACATAAGGCTATACTATGGCAAAAATGGTGATTTGGGTAAAATTTAATTTTGCCCCAAAAGTGGTTAAAATGAGTATTTATACATCAATAAATGCCCCCAGAGGTATTTGAGAGTGTTTTGAAGCATTTTCTTAGTATTTACCGTATGTCCCAAAATAGCCAAAAACATAAGGCTATACTATGGCAAAAATGGTGATTTGGGTAAAATTTAATTTTGCCCCAAAAGTGGTTACAATGAGTATTTATACATCAATAAATGCCCACAGAGGTATTTGAGAGTGTTTTGAAGCATTTTCTGAGCATTCACCCTGAGTCCCAAATTTGGTCAAAAACATAAGGCTATACTATGGCAAAAATGGTGATTTGGGTAAAATTTAATTTTGCCCCAAAAGTGGTTACAATGAGTATTCATACATCAATAAATGCCCCCAGAGGTATTTGAGAGTGTTTTGAAGCATTTTCTTAGTATTTACCGTATGTCCCAAAATGGCCAAAAACATAAGGCTATAGTATGGCAAAAATGGTGATTTGGGTAAAATTTAATTTTGCCCCAAAAGTGGTTAAAATGAGTATTTATACATCAATAAATGCCCCCAGAGGTATTTGAGAGTGTTTTGAAGCATTTTCTTAGTATTTACGGTATGTCCCAAATTTGGCCCAAAACATAAGGCTATACTATGGCAAAAATGGTGATTTGGGTAAAATTTAATTTTTCCCCAAAAGTGGTTAAAATGAGTATTTATACAAAAATAATAATACTATGGCAAAAATGGTGATTTTGAGAACTGTCTAAATTCAGTCCGAAAGTTGTTAAAGTTAGCAATTATGCACCAATAAACCCTTCTGTTTTCATGTCTCAAACACTGGTAACAAAGTCTGTTAATGTAAAAAACCAGAAAAAAGCCATAAGATTAGGTTCCTCAATGCTTTATTGAGTAGCTGAGGACAGTTTGCTTTGACTTGTCCTGAAATAAGGTGCAGCAGAGATCGACAAAACTCGTACAGAAAAAAGTCACCATTTACAACACAGAAATGTCTCTGAGGATTAACTGTTGCTGATACAAAACTGAGCATTTAAAACATCTGTTTAGACTAGATCAATACACAGCAATGTTCAGAACAAAAATTGAAGCATGAACTGACATGAACTGAGACACTTTTTACAGTTCAGTCACTGGATCCCGTACATTATGATGAAAAAATCTCACACACAAAAATGTACAAGTTTCCAGTTTGTTTAAACAGCAACGACATTTAAAATCAAACTTTTTTTTTGTTAAGGTGGGAAGTGTTTATAACTACAGCAGATATAACACATTAGAACTATGAAAAATACAGGAAAGAATATCAAACTCAGAAATATTCCACTTCTCTAAAAGTACAGTTCATGATGTGTTGAAATGTGTTTTTTCCTGTACGGGTTCTTCTTCGTCGCGGCGTTCATCTGGAGGCGAAGAACGGCCGTATCTTCATACTGATGGCTTTGAGCGAGTACCAGCTGCCTTTCCAGTTCATCCACACCACGCCGTCGTCTGTGCCGTGTTTGGCCATGAACTTCGTGTAAGCCCCGCCCACGTAGTATCGGCCGTTGGGATTGGCAGTGGCAGCGGTTGTACCACCATCCGCCGCCGTCTTCCCTCGAACACTGTTTGGTGGGGTCCCTGGGTTCCTGTACGGGAGACAAAACAGGCCAAAAATTAGACCCAAAACACAACTCATGCAAAACACTTAATATTAGACTCTGAGGAAAATTACTGTCAAAAACTGGACCCCTGACAGGGCTACGTCTTTTACGATGTAAGAATAATGTCAAAATAATAATGATATTAGTATTTATTTTGTGGTTTAAATTACAGTCAATAAACAAAAAAAAATGTTAAAAGTTGCAAAAAAATAACCAATATAATTTATGAATATTCACAGTTTAATTACAGAGAAAAATCATTCCTGCAAACTGAACAGCTGAAAGGTCTAAAGGAAAACCAAGTCAATTGAATTTTAAAGTAAATTTTTCTCATTTTAAAAGGAAGCTCTACTGTTTGTCCCAAATTTGATCAAAACATAAGGCTATACTATGGCAAAAAAGGCCATTTTGGGTCATGTCGAAATTTAATCCAAAAGTCATTAAAATGAGCAATTAGGCATCAATAAATGCTTTCAGGGAATTCTTTTTGAGTGTTTTGAGGCATTTTTGGACAATGTTTCCCAACATTGCTCATTGGGAAGCCCTTCCTCTGTATTTTTAATAAATGAATATTTTTCCTTGGTTCATCTATGAATGAATTTTCCCACTGAGTCTTATTTGTTTCTTTGTCAGTGACCTCATTCATCCAGATCATAATAGAGTATTTAAGTACCAGTATGACTTTGATTTGGGTTTTCTTATTTCATTGAATGGAGTTAATCAATTTGTTTTAATGTAGTTTTAAAGCTTGAAGACAAAAAAGCTGAAATGACTTAAACCTTTAAAACTTCAAGCATCGGCATTGAGTGTCTGTTAATAATTAAGAGGTGTTAGTGTTTGATGTTAACTTATTAATCAGGTTCATGTTTACATAAAGACAGTATCTATTCTAACGGCTGAAGGTTTGTGTGGTTGTGACTCGTACCAGTTGTCGTTGTCGCGGTCGTACGTGCTGAACATCATGCCGTGGTGAATGGTCATCGTGCGGTTGACCCCGAACAGCTCGGTGGACCCCTCCAGGAGACAGTTCCCGGCCGTGCCGCTGTACTCGCCCACCGCCAGGACGTAGTTGGACGTCTCCGATTGGACGGTGAACTGTCGATACTGAGCCAACACCTAAACCAGACAAAAAAATCCATTTCCATCAACATTCAACACAAAACAACAATATTTTTTAAAAAGCAGGACTAATTAAAATGGGAGCAGTGGAATCAAACTCAAACCGAAGCCTGAGGAAATGTTTTTCCACAAACTGAAGCGCTGAAAGGTCCATGTGATTTATACATAAAGCATGACATTAACAAAGTAAAGAAATAGATAATGGTACATTTTGAGTAAAAACACAAATCTTGGTATAATTTCCGAATTGTTTGACTACTCTTTGCCCAGTTTAGATAAATTATATGTCCAAACCACATAAATACACATAAATATTCCAGTAGCCTGTTGTTTTATGGGTTTTTCTTTTGTTTCTTCTTCATGGAATGTTTCTTTCTCTTGTGTGTCTTACTTAATGCAAATATAGTCGCCTTTACATTTGGGAAAAAAAAAAAAAAAAAGTGAAATGTTGCAAAAAACCAATGAATTTACATTTACAAACAAAGCAGACTGTAGTTTAATTACAGGTTATATTATATAAATAATTATTCCCATAAACTGGACAGCTGAAAGGCTCCGTCCAATAATGCATTACAATGTGTTTCTTTAATGTGATTTTAAATTGTTAATTCCTAAAAATAAAAATCTGAGCATAAAAGAACTCACATTCATTCAAAAGCATCACCAAAGTCAGTATTGTTAACAGCTATATTTCTATTTGTTTTTTATACATAATTATTAAGTGTTTTTTTTTTTTTTTAATTAGACTTTATAAATTTACCCTTTTTTATTGTGCAGTAAAATACTGGTGGTGGACGTGTGAAACAGTTTGTTTTTATGTGACATAAAGATAACAATAAAGGATAATCTAATCTAATTGGATTTATTTGTAGGTTTATCTCGTTTTGTAGAGTTTAAGCTTGTTTCTTACTTTGGCTCCGGTCCAGTCCTCCATCTCCACGAGGAGCTCAGTGGGACCCATCTTACTCAGCTGACTGATCCGGTCGTTCCCGAGCCAGTATTCTCCTGCCGAGAGCGACAAAGTCCATTTATCATCGGCAATGCTTCTACTTTCACACGTTTAACGTTTACTAATCGTTATTGGGATTAAAGGTGGGTCTGTCTCACCTGGAGTCTCACAGTGGCCTTTGCCAACGTCCAAAGCGATGTTTCCAAAACCTTTTCGATAGTCGTCCCAGCGCCGGCCGAAGTCCACACTACCGTCCAGTCGGTTCTGGATGAGCACCCATCCTTTAAAGAGAGAAAAATGAATTTAAACTTGAAATGAGAGAGTGAGAATATTTATGATTCTGAGCCACTTTTAAGATCCTCTTTGTGATTTATAAAACGCTGACTGTTGAATAGTAATTACGAGGAGCTGTCTGATGCTGGCTCAGAAATGCGACCCTGTGGTGAGTAGCACACTAACGAGGTACCTCCGTTCTGCGTGGTCTGGTCGCAGTAGACCCTGTAGGCCGGGGACATGGGGTCGGGTTGGACCATGTACATCTGAGAGTCCAAGCCTCCGCGACGGTAGATGTCCTCACACTCTTTTCCTGCGACGCACAGAAGAGGACGAGAAAAAATGTAAAAAAACAACAATCACCTTTCTATAAAATAATTAAAGCTCCAGTCTCTGATGTTCTTTTTTTGTCCCTGTCTCAGACTCCACTCTCCTCTAAAATCAGTCTAGAGACCTCTCCTGCTTCTCTTTTATTAAAAAATAAAACCAGACCAGTTTTTCCTCCAAAATACTAATCCATTTGACCAAACTGAAGTTTAGAGTTTAGCGTTAGCTTAGCTGTGACTTCAGCGTCAGGACGACAATTATCTCCTCCTCGTTAAACATTACGCGATTGAACTGACAGTATTTGAGTGTTTACTCATATTTTTGAGGCATCTCTTTTTAAAAGACCAAACCTCTTCTGTTAAACATGTGGAGAGTAATATTTGACAGAAAGCTTGAGTACTGACCGGAGACCACAGGGACGGGGCACTTGGTTTTGCAGGGCTCCTGACAGGCCTCTCTTTGAGCTTGAATAGCCTTCTCCAGTTTTTGGATCTTGAGCCGGATCTTGTCCAGGACGCCCTGTGATCACATTTCATATCATCAGTGTTTATTAAAGTAGAGTCTGGGCTGTTGTCCTGAACGTTTCTGACCTGGAGGACTCGGATGTTGGAGGGAAACACCGTGTCGACCGTCTCCTTGATGTAGGCGTGTTGTTCCTCCACTCGGTCCGTGTACTGACCCACGATGTTGTTGTTGTCTAAGAAAGCACCACAAAAAAATCAGAATTTGCAACTAATTTTGGTGCTTGGCCTAAATACAATTTCATAAATAGCCTCAAAACTTTGCAATTCTCGTCGTAGATGATAATACCACCTTAAACTCTCTAGTTACTCTCATGTTCTCTGTTTTCTTGAGTGAATAGCATTTCGTTTCGTCACTGTTAATGACTCTTTGCCGTTCCCGCAGAGAGTTGGACATGCTGTTGATGTAGTTGAAGATGTTGTTGGAAGATCGCGACAGATCGTCCACTTGGGGGCGCAGTCCGTTAATGCTCTGCAACAAACAAAACCATGAATTAACTTTAGAAACCATTCCACTGGATTTACGTCAAACATGTGACTCCTAACAAGTCTGTCCTGTTAAATTATCTTATTATTTTGGGAAAGTTACCTTTTTAAACAGACAATAAAGGGTTTAAAAAATTTGAAAACTCCTAAATATGTGTTGTGTGTGGTGAGAACTGTACTTAATGATGGCATTTATAAGAAAATTGAAACTGACAAAATATGTTGACACTTAATATTTCTCTGACAATGTCTAAAAGAGCTTTTTTTGTGTCGACTTCAGATGGAGCCAAAATGATAGTGACTTATCGAAAGCGTTAAAGGCCAAGTCTGGGACATATTCTTATCCAAAAATAAGATAAATAATGTCTCTTACAGTTTTGATGTTCTTTTCTTGCTTCAGCAGCATCGTCTTGAGCTCACAGCCGTTGGGACAAAGAACGCCCTGCATCACGACGGAAAGACAACCTTTTAGTCTCATTTAGTGAAGGATTAGATCAGTAGAAGATAAAAGGTGGTACCATCTCGTCCATGGCGTGGGTGCAGCCTCCGCTCTCGGGCTGCTCCACCTTCTCCTGCTCCACCGGGCCGGTCTGGGTGGTGGTGCTGGGACGCCCGCGGTACCTGAACGCAACACACAAACAGAAGAAGAAAAGCGTTTAGGGCCACACTCGTTTTTAGACCAACAAAGACACTTGTCTAACGCTTCTTATGAGATTAGTTTTTCTGACTTTTCAGGTGGCCATTATGCCAAACCAACAGAAGGTAAAAGTACAATAAAAATATCTTAACATATTTTTAGAATGATTCCTTTCAGTTTAAAAGATAAGAATTCATATTTCACATGAGCTTTGAAAAATATGGGCTCTCAAAAAAAATGTGGCTCAACTTAAAAATCCTAAATATCACTGTCATAAATACACTAAGTTTCCTTGATATAGATCCTTGATTTTGTTGTGAATTTTATTATTTGGGAAGAAACTATGTAAAGAAACAATTGAAACCATGAAACTCATCATCTCTGCAGACTTCTATGCAGCTATAATAAGCCTGTAATATAAAACACAGCATCTCCAGGTCATAATGAGGGAAATTTCTTCTAGATTTTTCCTTCTCCAAATCAGAACACTAAAAACTACAAACTAAAAAGGTACATATTATAGTGAAAAACCTAAAATAAAATAAAAAACATGCCTTCCTTTGGTTGAACTATTGACTCTCTTTAATCCACAGCCGCCATTTTGGATAAAACAACTATACTACTACCACTATTTCCATGGTTTTATAGTTTAACATTAATGATAAATAAACTTAGACTGGATGAATTTGCTTTGATGTCATCACCATTTTACTGAAGCATTTCATTCATAAATTAATGCCTTCCTCTAAGTTTTTTCAGTTTTGTTAAAAGGATGAGTGACTTCAATGTATTTATACTATTGTATGTATTTTTATATGTTTCTAACCTGCTGCTGCCGCTGACCGGAGGCGGTGAGTAACGGTTGGTGTTGTACGACTCTCGGCCTTTCACCAACGGACGATGACCTCGAGCGTCCACCGTCGCTGTACCGTTCTGCAAAAAATTACTCATGAATCAGTTATTTGTTTGTAAATTTAAATGTAATATAAGTTCAAACTAATCAAAATGAGTACGAACCGACGACGGCTTCTTTGCGTCCTGTTTGGAGAAAAGACAAAAAACATTAATAATTAGAGAAATCATGGTTGGTTTGGTTTATATTTGGAGTTTAGAAGGTTTTAATCCTAGTGGTCACTCTAGATTTAATCAGAATCAGAATTCCTTTATTTATCCTCGAGGGACATGACAAAAAATATAATGGAAATATAATAAATAAGAATCAAAACACAGTACAAAAGGATATCTACAAACTCAGTAAAAAAATAACGTGATAAAGATGAATAAGTTTTAGTCCCGGTTTTAGTCCTGGTTTTAGTCCCGGTTTTAGTCCCGGTTTTAGTCCTGGTTTTAGTCCTGGTTTTAGTCCCGGTCCCTCACCGTGTCGTAGTCGTCGTACTCCAGAATTTCTTCGGCCCAGGCCCCAGAGCCGAGCAGGAACAGCAGCAGAAACAGCTTCATCCTAAACGTTAGTGGTTCTTCTGCTCGGTCCTGGCTCAGACCAGTATTTATCGTCTTCGCTGAAGTCTGACCCAGTCCGGATCGATCCAAAGACCAGGATCGAGGACAGTTTACTCAACCTCAGCCTCCGCAAAGAACAAAAGTCCAGAAAAACCAGCCTCTGTTTGCTCTGAGTTTAATGTTTCAGGGAAGTTACATGGACGGAATCAGGACCAAAAACAGTAACAGACTGAAATAAAACCTGCACTAAACACATAGTGGAACCCAGACTGCTCTAGTCACCTTCATTTTAACAGAAAACAATCCATTTATTTAAATCTCCACGCTCCACTTTTGCCTCTGAGACTTTTGTTTTGTATCGTTTAATCGGATCGTACCAGAGTTCAGTAGAAGTGGGTCTCGGAGCAGGTTTGGAGGCTCAGAGGAGCTTATTTAGACTAAACTAGGTCCAAAGCCAGTATTCAAAGGGTTTGAAATTCAACCAAAAACCATAATCAACTGGAGCTAAACTAAGACTAAACCAGGTCTGATCTGAACTAGTATTGAGTGAATTAAAGATTAAACAAGAACTTAACTGCAACTAAACGAATTTGGACTTTTTCACTTAAACTCCACAAAGAAACCAATTTGTATTTTCTGTTTTTGTTTTATTTTGAAATGTCCTAAAATGTCTAACTCTCAGTAAAGTGTTTGGGTTCAAAGTCTCAGAGCCATGACTTTGTGGGACATTAGTCACATTTACGGGACGTTATGTTTCAGACGGAGGTTTCATCAAGTTAAGACGATATATAAATGTCGTAATAATTCAGAGAGTTCTTTTTGCAGCAGCACATTTGTTCTTTTCATATCACAAAAGTCACAAAGTTAAACTGTGGAACAAAATGGAGCTAAATCAGAGGAAAAACAAGTCAAGTCCTAGTTCTCAGTGTTGGAATAAAGAACAAGATACTTTTAAACATTAGGCTTTTATTTTGAAAGGTTTAGCAGGTACGGCTAAACAGACATTAAAACAGACCATATTTATTAAAAACAAAGCAACATTTTGGTTAAAACTGGTTCATTTTGACAATTGTCTAAACTTTTTTTCTTACTGTCCTCCACAGTTTACAAAAGCATTTCAGATACGTTTATATTTAACGTCTTTTCATCTTATTTGCTAAAAAACACTAAACTAAATCTGTTTCCTCGTCGTCTATAGTTTCCGATCCGTCACTCTCTGAACTCTCCATCGTGTTGTTTCTGTGGATGTTCCTCCAGTGTTTCTCGAGCTGATGTCTCAGTGTAAACTTCCTCTCGCAGCGAACGCACTCGAACGGCTTCTCTCCGGAGTGGATCCTCAGGTGTTTACTCAGGTTACTCCGATTGTTAAAAGCTTTTCCGCAGGTTTCACAATCGAACGGTTTTAATCCTGAATGAACCAACATATGCGCCTTCAGACGGTTGTTTTTCACGAATCCTTTTCCGCACTGAGAACACAAAAACGGCATGTCTTTTCCTGAATCCGGTGTGGGTTCCTTTTCTTTTCCGTGCGACTTCGCGTGGCTCTGTAACGCTCGTTTTTGGATGTACGATTTCCCGCAGACGTCGCACATAAACGGCTTTTCTCCTTTGTGTCCCATCTCGTGATATCCGAGCTGCTGCTTCGTTCGGAAAGCTTTACCGCAGAGCGAACACTGAAACGGTTTGTCTCCGCTGTGGATCATCATGTGCTTTCTCAAATTGCTCTTGTCGTTGAACAGTTTACGGCACACTTCGCACTGAAACGGCTGCTCTCTGCCGTGCGTGAACTTGTGCGAAATTAAATATTCTTTTAATCTGAACTGTTTCGGACACTGGTCGCACTGGTAAGGCTTCGTCTCCGAGTGAACTCTTCTGTGCTCTGTTAATTTCGCTTGGAATTTGAAGGTTTTCTGGCAGATTTCGCAGCTGAACGGCCGCTCGTCGCTGTGAGTCCGAAGATGTTTTATTAAATCTCCGTTCCGAGCGCACATTTTACCGCAGTGTTCACATTCGAAGCTTTTCTTTCCGTTGTGGACGAGTTGATGCTCCGCGACCGAGCCTTTCCGACTGAAGCGTTTGCCGCAGACGTCGCAGGGGAAGGGTTTGTCTCCGCTGTGAACGAGCAGGTGCTGGTTTAAATGCATGACGGTGTAAAAGGTTCTGTCGCAGATGGAGCAGCCGTGAAGTCGCGCTCGATCGGACACGTTTTTTTGAATTTTCGCACCACAAACGTTGAGCTGGTGTCGCCTGAAGCTGCTGCTGCTCGAGAAGGTTTTCCCACAGTTTGTGCAGCGTCGATGTCGAGGTTTGGGAAGAGCCTCTGTTTGAAAAAGACACAAGAGAACATCAGACAGTTTACAATTTAAATCATTTTTGTTTTTTCATTCTCTCAAAAATAATAACACCTTAATATGATTTTAAACAGAGCAACTCTAGTAGTTTGTAATGCAGTGTTATTAAGATGTTATAAATGTTGCTGTTAAGTGCCTCTAAACGAATAGTGTTATTATTATTATTCATCAGCTGATCGGTTTTAATGCAGTGACGGACCTTTATACTCATCCTCCGAGGTGTCCACTTCCTGTTTGTCGGTTGAATCACACGAAAAACCTTCCTCGGAGCCTTCCATTATTTGAGACTCATCTTCCTCTTCCTCTTTAATCTCAGCGAAGCCTCCGTTCGGCTCAAAGTCACCTGGAACCACTTTAACATTCAGAAAACATGTGGCAGCGGTTGGTTCCTTTGATCCATTTTTTAAATAAAGAATTTAAAACTATAAACCCATAAGTTCAACGACAGAGTACTTTATGAAGGAGTGGTATCTGCAAAAATTAAAATAATGATTTCCAAAGTGAATTCAAACTGGATTAAACCAGGACCGATGTTTCCAATGAAACTATGGATCTGGGACAGTCTTAGAGCGACATCTACTGGTCAAAATTAAACATAACAACCCTGACCTCCATGAGTCTGGATGGGTCTGGGACAGGTCTGGGACTGGTCTGGGACTGGATTTGGATGATCTGAGTGACTGTGGTCTTGACTTCAACACTATTTTCCACGTCATAGTTTTACTCCTGGTTTAGTCCTAGTTAAGACCTGAGTTAGATCTAGTCTAGACCTGGTTTGGACCTGAGTTAGACCAGGTTTAGTCCTAGTTTAGATCTGATTAAGACCCAGTTTAATCCTGGTTTTGGTTCTGTTTTAAACCAGTTTTAATCCTTGTTTAGACCTTGTTTGGCCCAAATCTAGACCCAAGTCTAAGTCTAGTCTAGACCTAGTTTATAAATGATTAAGACCTGGTTTAGTCCTGATTTAGACCCACTTCAGTCCTGGTTTTAGTCCTGTTTTAAACCAGTTTTAAACCTTGGATTAGAGTTGGTTTGGTCCAAGTTTAATCTTAGTTTGAAAAGTGCAAACCAATGGAACAACATTATCTGATCTTTTTTAAATGAAATGTCTATTGGAGCAACACAAAATGGCTGACTTCCCCCAAACCTTTGCAGATATAAACTGTGGATATTCACCTGTGTCCTGCTGCCCGTTTTGCTGATAACACGACACACTCGACTCGTTCGGAGACTCGACGATTAAACCGTCTTCGTCCTGAATCTGAATGAAGCCGTCGTTTTTCTCCAGCTCCTCTTTGACGCTCAGCTCAGAGTGTTTCCTCCGAGCGAATACGCACAAACCTGGAAGAACAGCCACAACTTTTACCACATTTTTACCATTTATAGGTTGATTTTTCACCTGCAAATCGAAACTTAAAGGTCAACAATGAATATAGTTATGATTCATTTTGGTTTGATTTTAATTTGAGATTTTTCAACTGGTTCCAAGCAACAGATGGTATCTTTAGGAGAACTGATAAACAAATACAGAAGAAACTGTTGAATTATCAAAGGCTTTATGAGCAGCAAATGGTACGTGCGTGGCTCTTTGCAGCATTTACTCTTATTTTGAGATTTTTCTGCACACCTGAAGAGAATAGATAGATGTTTTAACCTCCTTTTCATGATATTGAGGGAAATAACTCAACAAATAAACCATATAACTGAGTAAAAAGGCGAGCATAAAGAGTCCTGAAATTAAGGTTGTACTTGTTTAGAGTCAGATTACTGCCACTGAGTATTTTTTTATAATACTGGACTAAGCAAAAATGTTAAAATGCAAACTGATGGCCAGTAAATAAAGGTTTCTACATCACATTACTGGACAAAGTGTTGTATGGTTTCATTATTTAACATTACATAATAAAAAGAAAGTGTAAAATGGACTTGGTTTGTTCTCACCTTGGATCTGGTGCCATTTGTCTGCCATTTGTGTGCCATTGTGGTTTTCTGGAGTCTTTAAAAAGTCGAACAAAGAGACGAAAGGCAGTTTTAGATCAAGACTCTCCATTAAAACAGACATCCTCCTGAAAGACATTCATACACAGTTAAAAACAAATGAAACACAACTAAAGGAACAATAAAAGTGAGCTTGTTTATAACTGTAATAACTATATATGCCATTAAAATATCATCTGCAGCCTAATGTCAGGGTTTAGTTTATAAATTTCAAAAAATGCGCTGCAGTAGTTCGTAAAAAGTACGTAGCGTTAAACAAACTCACCTTTATTTTTATTTTTTAACTGTTCACTGATAAAATTCAGCTTTTGTTGCTTATTTAACGCCACAAATGTCTCACAGTTTGGTCATAAGTGTAATTTCTGACTCCAGAATCACTGACGGAGCTGAAAATGTTCACAGCGAGAGCTCAAGCTCCGCGCGTTTGTTTACTTCCGCTCAGAGTCACGTGACTTTCCGTTCGACCAATGGGAAAAGGGTAAGCTTGACATGCGCAGTAAGGGACTCTTTAAAACACTGGCTCAGTTAAAAGAAGGCTGTACACTGAGCTTTTTAAATCCTACAATAAATAAAGTGCTTTATTTGATATTATTTAATATATTTTTATTTTTTGAGTCTTTTTATCAGAATAAAACTGTGATTAATACAGGATTTAAAACCAATGTAATATAAATAGCTCACATTATTAGCTCTGACCACTAGAGTGAGCTATGTGACCATTGTTTGACTAGTTTGAGACCAATTAAAAAAGTTTTTTTCCTGACAGTCCATTTTTTCCCATTGTCTGTCTTTAAATAAATTAAATAAAGCAGTATCCTCCTCACAATGCTCATTTGGACATACAGTAATAAGAAAAACACACACAACAAAATGAATAATTTATTTAGGTTTATTTAACAAGTAGATTTCATTGATTATGTCACATTATAAAGCATTTATACCCGAAGCTCGTCCAGAGAAGGGCTTTTACCAACAACAACAAGCACAAAGAAATATAGACTAATCACAATAAATAAAACCTAAAATACAGTAAAACACTTGAAAGAAATAAGTTATGGTCACAACGCTGAACTCTAAAAGTCCAGTCACAGTCTGTTTTCAGTTCAGGAGCAGTTTTTGCCTGCTCTTAGTGGAATTATGAGCTCAGTGAAAACATGAGGGACCTGCTTCCTTAAACATTTACATTCAAGTCTTACTGATAAAACTGAATAAATGTGGACTGAGCCGTGCC
>JAWCTZ010000869.1:0-29152 GCA_036850595.1 Rhyacichthys aspro | reverse complement strand
AAGAGTTCATCTTATCTTATTCATCACAGATCGGGCCAGCTAAGGTCCAATCATCACTGGGATCTGAACAATATCCACTCCCCAGAGGAGAGTGAGACAGTGGGCCAACTCGTGAACAGCAGTACCTAAGAATTTTAAACTGATGAAACCACAGTGAAATAATAGAAAGAGGAGGACAGCGTCAAAGGCCTAGAGCAGCGTAGCTCATTATAGAGATGGCGGTACCTACATGTCGTGAGCCTGAGCCGTCTATTTGCTGTTTCCGTTTCCATGAAAACAGTGTGGCTCTTTGACAAAAACACTGGGTGTGGCATAGAAGAAGTAGGAGATGTTATTCTGGATTTAAGAGAAGACACAACACTGTCGAAAAGGCTGTTAAACTTGGAGGGATGGAGGAGTTAAGAAAAGACCAATGTCTGACAGGCAAGATTCACAAATGTCACTTTATTCTTAACACATTTCAGATATAATGCAGTCTGTAGCCACACTAGCACGTTTTCTCCCTCCTAAACTTATTAAAGGGGTGCAAGTTGGTCAAGATAAAGAGGAAATGCCTGTCACCAGACCTGGCACCCTTGCTGTTATCGGGAAACTGCTATTTCCAGCCAGCTTCCTTTAATTACGCATAATCCCAGGGAAAAATATGTCCAGTTGTATCAGTCATGTCACAGCAGGAGCTAAATGCGCCGGGCCTTTCAGCAGGGAGTGTTCAAGCGGCTGTCAAACGTCACAAATGTCGGGAACCAGCGGCGTTTTTGCCTTTTGAAATCACTCAGCTGTCAGAGTATTTACCAGCAGGCTTCACAGGCGATGTACAAACAGGATTTAAAAAAGTGAAAATGGTCAAAGGACACATGCATGAGGCTGCTTTATCTTTTAATATGGTTTAGAAGCAGAGGAGGGGACAGGCGTGTATAAAAGAAACACAAACGTGAGACTTTGCATGTAATTTCCAAATGCAATGGAGTAAATAGATGTCAAGGTAAAGCTGGAAAATGGATTTGGTTGGTTTCTCTAGAAATAAGGCATATAAGCAATAAGAGGTGCATAGACAATTGTGTTTTTGTACTGATTGCCTCAAATAAGTAAAGAAAAGTTAACAATCCTAACCTACTGAGCTAACAAACACCCAAGTGACTACACAACACAAAGGAAAAGTGGTACTGAATATTCCCTATTCCCTACTATATTACCTCTGTTACAGTCAGAATATTTAAGGGAAATTAATTGTCCTTTTCCTGTAAAACTCACCTAAGGCAAGTCACCTCACTTTAGTGTAAGAAATCATTTAAAACTTTTTTTCTTTTTTTTTTTTTTTTGCAATTTTTCACTGCTGTAACTATTTTTTTACAAGTTGCATAATACTTTCTTAAATGGGTTTTATGTGGGATTTGCTTATGGGATTTTCGGGACCACGTAAATATAAATAAAACAGGAAATAAAAATGCATTTGCAATTGCATTTATTAATCTGCGAATTAAAAGAGCAATTTTAAAAGCATTACCTAAATCATAGTTTCATTGTGCAATTAAAACGTTACAAATACAAGTACTAAACCTGCAATAAATACTACAATAAATACATTCATCTTCTTCTACCGCTTATCCCACTCGTGGGGTCGCGGGTGGCTGGAGCCTATCCCAGCAGCTTTGGGCCTTAGGCGGGGTACACCCTGGACAATAGCCAGTTGGTCGCAGGGATGACACTAAGACACTGACATTGACAGACAACCATTCACTCTTACATTCATCCACTAGGGGCACTTTAGAGTCACCATCACCTATACATACATGTCTTTGGACAGTGGGAAGAATCCTCGGTAAGACAAGGACATGCAGAGAGATAGAGTGTCTGCCAGCCTGGGGATAGAACCCATGATCTTCTTGCTGTGAAGCAGGAGCGCTAACCACTCTGCTACATTAGAGGACATTACAAAGCATTTAGTTAAAATAGTATGTCTTAAAAAGCCACTGACTATTGATAGGATACTTCATCCAAATAGCCTTTAAAAAGCCTCTTATGATTTGTATTTTTGTAATAAATTCTGCTACTAAATCTAAAACACTCAAACACACAAAAATCACTACTTCTTAAATAAATTGTTACCACATGGTTATTATGATATTTGTAATTTTCCTCACCACAGCCAGGCTAATTTTTCAGAGCACTGATTTTAAAATAATCTCTTCAAACCATGGCGACTCCTTCACTATGTCTGCATTATAATAGGAGCGTCTCGTTTTAATTAACCGCGGCCTGTGAGACTGTAAGTGTGATTAGAGCGAGGTTCAGTGATTAATTAATGACAGTTATCAGGGGGCTGTGAACTCGCACCGCTGCTTATTAGCTTCTGTTTTAGCCTCTGACGATGAACGGCCGGCTTTACGGCTTTTCCAAGGAGACGGAACTACAGCCAAGGGCATTTTGATGATGATACTTGGAGAGTTGTCTTAACGACGGGGCGTAAACATGGACAAACAGGCAATGTCGTAAATGTGTATGACGCTAATAAAACTGTCCAACCCCAGGACAAAAACGACAGAGAGCAAGGTGGAGGAACTGCAGGCTTGATATTATATTAGCAGCATTTAAAACATGTGCTTTAGGGCTGGAAAATAAAATTAATGTTACAAAAAAGTGCAAATCCAGTAAAGCAAAGACTCTTTTTTTCTTTCTTGTATTATTTTCTTTTAAACCCTTTTGTATTTGTGCTGTATTATTTATGCATAAATTAATTAGGTACTATGAAAGATATTTGTCATCAAAATACAAATACAGGATTATTATAATGTGAAACACATGCAGGACTTTTTAAAATCTAATTCAATTAAAAATGGACACTATTGTTGCTAATTAGGTAAACCTCAAAGCTACAGTCTGTAACTTAATAATAATTTAAAATATTACAGCTGCTGCTCCCCACTGTCCCTCTCAGAGTCCCTCCAAGCCACGCCTCCTTCCTCCTGTGTGTGTGAGACTGTAATTCAGGATATTTTTTACTCTGTACCTTCGTAATTTGTCAGCTAATGTAGTCAACAGAGGTAAATCTTCTTTTAAAAATGTCATACCTGTCACTTTCACCTCTGCCCTTGTCATAATGTTTGTTTCAAATGTGAAAAGTAGCTGTTGATGTTTTATTTGTGAGAGAAACACTCATTAGAGTCAACATTACTTAGCAATGAGACATGCTATCTTCTTCTGGCGCTGTATTTCAGCTCATTCTCACCATGTTCCTGTAGATCGTCTTCTGGTGTAAAACTGTAAACTGAGAAACATAATATATTTTGTTTTTAATTAGAATGTTCAGTGGTGTTCGGAGATCTATAACAAGCATTTCACCTCTAACTGAGCTGCTGCTTCTGAGAGAGAGAGGGAAGTCTAGAAGAGCAGAGTGCACACTGCTAAAGCTTGTACAAAAGAGAAGTATATCTTGAGTGTCACTAATCCTGTGCAACTATTGTATTACACATTTTTGTATTATTTACAACATTTCATATTTCAGTCTGTAAATATGTCACCAGGTAAAGCGTGGTATATTTTATATTTATGAAGCTACTTTCCTGAACACCTCATTATCACAATATGCTTAATAAGAGTAATTTGAGGTAATAGAGCATGATGTAAAATTGTAAAAAAGTCCAGTATAAGAACACATACGTCACAAACAAATCATATGATGAAAAAATACTATAATAGGGTTAGGGTTAGGGTTAGTAATACATAGATTTTTCTTAGCTAATGACAGCTGTTTTACCATTTTCCTGTTGTTAGGAATGCATAACAATGCATTGTTGGTGCATAACATTAAAGCTTTCACAGGACATAAACACTATATTAATATAGCGCTGTCAAGGTAACATAAAAAATGAAAGTGCAAATACCTGGGCAAAAGATTTAAAATAACTGCATTTCTTTGGGGGGCCTCTGCAACAGCAAACACCCTCCATGTTGGAGAAGTGGGTGAGCCAGTGTTGCCAACTCCTCAGTAAGAAAAGCAGCTATTGGCTGTCCTAAAAGTCGCTAAAAGTCGCTAAATGACACAATTGCCTAATTTGCATAGTTTATAGTGTGCATGTAACTGTTATGGACGCTGTAGGAGAGAGGAATAACGCTGTTTTGTTTTTGTTTTTTAACGTAAATAGCAACTTCTTTTGGGTGAGTGGACAGCCTTTTGAATATGATTTCAACGTTTTGTTTTTTGTTTGTTTGTTGTTTTTTGTTTTGTTTTTTTGCTTCACATAGAAATCAGTCTATCAATACAGGCTGTATGCCCATTAATCATCTCCAATAAATGGCTGCATCCAGCCTTCAGATTCAGGATTTGATTCCTACTCCTTTCTGTATTTTTGAGTGTAGCTACCTGGGTAGATGTTTAGTTTATGTCACAGAGAGGCACACACAGCAGACGAGTTGAGTGAGTGACTGAAGCTGTGTGAGTCTCTGGTTTAATGATAAATCTATGCTCTGGACACAGAGGTGAACATCTCCTGCTCTGATGCAGCTGAGAGGGACTGCAGCGAGTGGACTGGTCCTTCTGTGAGTGCTTTTGGATGGGGGAGCACCTGCTGCTCTCTGAGAAGAGTGAGAATGAGTCTTCTAAAGTTTCCAGTAACACCAGCAAATGTTGGTAGATTTGTTGCGAGTCGCTTTTTTGAAAAAGAGTCGCTAGAGGGGTGTGAATAGTCGCTAAATATAACGACAAAGTCACTAAGTTGGCAATACTGGGGTCAGCTGCTCATGCGTGAGAGGTGACGCCACACAGCTCGTCTGTGATTGGTGCATTTATTCAGCACCTGTCTAAACTTCTAATAGCTGTAGAACCAATGGGAGTAAACAGTATACACTATAACAGTGTACCTACTTAACACCATTGTAACAGGTCAGATGGTCTGTTTTTCTCATTTTAAACATTTGTCTGAATTTTCCCCATTTGGAAAGTTACGGACCCCAGCTTGTGTAACTCTTTAAATCAGTCTCAAACTTATTTAATCTCAAAGTCATTTTAGCCACTCCTTTTTGTAATACTGGTTTGTGTTTCTCTCACCACAAATAAGCCTTATGTCCCGTTTATGTTCAACAAGTGACACAGCATGACTAAATGTCACTGTCTTTTATGTTGTGTCATTCTGTTAAAAATAATGACCAGGTGATTGGGCAGGAATAAAGGAATAAAGAAAGCGAAAAATTGCTATATCAAGTCAAACTAAATAGCTCCTGCATGGATCATTTTCATAAATACAGAAGTGATATCTTAAACAGTTTTTTGTGACTGTAATGCTACTCCACACCTAATACATTTGGTCCGATTACAATCGTCTACAGCACTACACCTTTAGAACAAGGAAAGACGTAAGAAAGACAGGAATTTTGTGAGTATTAAAAGGGGTAGTGATAGTTCTTTGAAATGAAAAAGGGAGAAAAAAAGTCTTATTTCCTAATCGTATCATCACACATCACACAGTTTCTTTATGAATTTGATTTTTAAAGGATATACTGTATTTTCTTGCTGGAAGTGGGACACTGCTGTTTGGGGCAGTAAATCAGGTCTTGACAGGTGTCATTGCTATGATAGATGCTCTCAGAGGGAGTCACCAGGGGCTTGGCTTGTTTTCAGTGGCTGCCATGTCAACGCCAACAGCTCGCAAAGTCTCCAGTCAGTCGATAACATTCCAATATGTGATCAAAATGTCAGTATTTTTTAAATATGTTAAAGTTTTTCTTAGTGGAAAGCTACTCTTTAAATTTCCAGGTTTATGTAGCATCAGAGTTCTGGATAAACATCTCATTTTATCGTGTACTGCATAAGCTATGAGGTTAAAATAACAATAAAAAGCTTGACTTGACTAGGCAGGTTAACGCTGACAATTATTCACAGTGCTCTTAAAATCAGTTGTAGATTTTGCCCACGTTATTCCTGTACATCTTTACAATGTCACATCAGATATTAGCTGTTGTTTTGGGACTGACCATTACTGCATGCATTCATTTGTTTAGATCAACTTTTAAAGTGTAATGTTTATATTAGGGCTGGTAAAAGTTTTGTGTTAATTTTTCTGGTTCAGTGCATTAAAAAGAAATAATGCAATTGTTAATGTGATGTAATGCCCCCTTCACACCACTGCACCTATTTTCTGTTTCCTGTGGGTAACAACGCTGCACACTTGAACTAGTGATGGAAAACAAAAAAGACGCACTGCTAAATGGACAATTCTGCTTTAAGAGATTACAGAATGGTTCCCTGGAAAAGAGTAACGTAATATGCATGATTTGCAAAGGTGGATTTAATTATCTCGGTAGTCGTTAATGTAATTACCCAAGTTCACACAAATTGACATTTAAAATAGTCCAAGTTCTAAACCAAAAAGTTAATGTATTGGTAATGCACAAAGTTAATTTATTTTCTTATTTAAGTTATTTTTAAATCATTTTTGCATTCATAGACAAGGCTGCCATAGTGACTCAGTTTTGAAGTCTAAACAAACCAATTTATGCTTATCAATGTAAAACTTATTACAATATACATGCTATATAAAGGTTAAAGTATGACAAAGTTAAATGATTCAAAATGAAGTTAATTACCTTCTGTTAAATTGAAGGTTCAGTGTGTTTATTAAATGTTAATGAGATTAATCGCCAATAATAATAATAATAATAACAATAATTAAACGAATTACAGCCAGGATATATATACATTCCTGTTTCACTTAAGCAGCTCAATGTGCAGATCAGGCTGACTTCCTTTTCTCCAAAGCGTGGCTGCTCCAACCAAAATGTATCACGGATGATAGAATATCTATCCACAAGTAACTCATGCAAATCCTATTTAAAAAAAAAAAAAAAAGATTCCCAATGTAATCATAACTAAATGAATGTTTTATCTTTATTTTCTCACTTTGCGGTTTTTATGTCTTTCCATTGGGCCCATTATTGACCAGAAAGTGAAGTAGCATTCGCCTCACGCTCCCTGTCTCTATCCGGAGGCTTTCACAGAGGAAAGCTCGTAAATACTGGCCACGGACAAATTGATTATCTTCGAGGCAATTCAAACCCAAGACCCAAGCTCAAAACTTCCCAAGAAAGTCCAACAGCTGTAAAATACAAGCTCCATTTTGTCTGCAGCAATGTTTTACGAGTCAAAGAATTGATATTAATAACAGTTTGGATACATGGGGATTGTAAAGATGGATACAAGAGTAATTCCTGCAGGTAGGAGTCCATTGGTGGGTGATGGAAATGTCAACATCAACCTGTGGAATAACCCATCACTGTTAACCACCATAGAGGCATAAAACCAACCACTGAGCAGCCAAAATGAGAACATAACAGCTGCAGACTGTGAAATGATGGACACAGACCTTGTAATGTTGGCCATAAAGAGGCTACAACAGTCCACAGTGGGCCAATGGAGCCAGGGGGTCAGCATTTAGGTCTACCGTGTCCAGTTTACAGCACCAAAAGAAAAATGAATGGACTTCTCAGTTTGTACTGGTTGGGCTGAGTTTCTGCTGAGTGGCGCTGAGACTTCCACTACAGTGTGTTTATTTAATGCAATGTTAGTAGGGAATGCAAATGAATTAACAGCATAATCTTGCATTTTATTGGACCGTATATGGAATTTTGAACAGTGTACCTTAAGTTTTGCAAACCAGTACCAGACCTACTGCCAAATTAATCTTTTAAAGATATAAACGGCCTCTGGATTTATGAACTGTAGCTTTAAAAATATCCTGGTCCTAATGATGATGTTCTCAGCGGCTGTTTCCCAATCTCCAGGATCCTTCCTTCAGAGGCAGTTACTCCAGAGTTGGCTAGAGTTCTCATTCACTCGAGTTTTTTTGGGACAAGCTTAAGACAGAGCTGCTCCATCAAAAGCTCTATTTTGCCGTTATATTTTTTTTCTCTAAATAAAGTATTGTACATTACATTTAATGTAAATGTTTTATTTTGAAATATACATACTTATATATCTCAATAAATTAGAATTTAGATTACTTTAGAAAGATTACTTTCAAAGATTCAATACAAACAAAATGTTTACGTATGTATTTGAATTGTAATGATTATGGCTTACAGTTAATGAAAAGCCAAAATTCAGAATCTCAGAGAATTAGAATATTGTGAAATAGTTCAAGGGGGGTAAACACTAAAGGTTATTGCTAAAAAAGCTTGAAAGAAAAAAAAAGAATGAAACCTCTGAAATAAATGCACCTTTCCACAATATTCTAATTTATTCAGAGTTCTGTTATGAGGATATAAATAAAATTTGACGATTATGATTTAAAATGCAATGTTAGCAATCTATTACAAAATCGAGCAGTTATTGAGAGTCTGACACTGATCAATGGCTCAAGAAAAAAGGACAAAAACATTTGTAGTGCTCACTAGTTAGTTACATCAACTGAGATTTATTTTATTTTATTTTATTTTTTTGTGAAACATGATCTGCAGAACTTGAAGTGTTATACTTTTGAAGTTTTGAAGCTATTAATATAAACACTGAAGGGTTAATATTAACAATGATAACAGGGATCAAATCTGAAGTAGACGTAGCTTTCAAAACATAGATTTTTAGCTATCATTATTGTTTATAAACTAACTTGTAGGTTCTTATTTTGACTGCCTGGTTAGTCATTTGGTTTGTTCTTTGACGTTAGAAAAAGTTTCGAAAGTTTAAAGTCAAACTGAAGGACAATGGACAAGAAACAGAGCCAAGTCGCATAAAACGTCACAGAGAGTCGACGAAATCCAAGGATGAAGACATTAAACTGAAATAAGACAACCATAAAAAGGTGGGTTTTCTTTGCAGTAATAATGACCATACCAGCAGAGGTGTAGCCCACTAAGATTATTAATTATTATTTTAAATGTAAGTCCCAATGTCTTAAGGTGCAGTATATAAAATGAAAGATATTAGTCAAAACTACACTGTAATAAATTCCTGTAAATTTACGTGGAAATTTAACTGCAAAATGCTGTTTTCAGGTAATTACAGAAAGTTGCTGTTTCTGACAATGCATTCTGGGAAGACTTGTTCACTTTGTGTTGTGTGGTCAACCAACAACGGTATGTCACCGTTATTTAACATTATTATACCATATTTTTCCATGAGGCCATTTTGGATTAGCTCCATGAGGTAGATTTGCAACGGCACATGTGACTGAATTATGTTTAAATTACTTACTTGAATTTACAGATTTTTCTTGAAGTTTGTTTCATTTAAATGATCCATTGCTGTTTTAATCAGGCAGATGTAACAGAGTGACCAAACCAACTCAGACAGACTGAAAACACATCACACCACACACACAGGTAAGAACTGCTAAGTTCAGCTCTTGTATATTAGCTAACTTTCTTCAAGTAAAACATTCATTGGAAATGTTTTATTTTTATTCTTTCGTGGTGAATGTACAAATTCTGTCCATGTAACGTTAAGTGAGAGACTTTTTGCTGCTTTTACGTGAAATGCTGCCTGACTTTAATATGTGTAATTTATTTGGTAATTCTAAAAATAGCATTCTAAAGATTTAGTAAAGTGTTTGCAATTTTATTACATGCTGGTTTGTGCATTTAAACATTAAAAACAGTGATCGGGTCAAATACATCCTTGCTCATTACTTGTGAGCTCATTTGCACACACTTACGCCACGTTTCTTTGACCATGTTAAGTTTATGAAACGAGCTGTTTAATCTTTGTCAGCAACAGGGAAGTTGGGAATGGATAAATTCACAGTTTTGGTCTGATTACTGCAAAAATGCAAACCACTTGCTCTTGTATCTCAGCTGTGATAGGCATTTTGTGAAGACTTTTTTTAACGTAACTCAGGGCATTGGTAGTTAGTTAAAGTTAGTTTAGACAAGATATCTGAGTGTTACATGATGTTTTCTTGTCAGAACTGTGGGGAAAGATGTTTTACCCCGGTAGCTTTTGTGAAACATATGAGAATGCATAGCAATGTGTCTAATATTGTGTTTCATTGTTGCATACGTAACTGGCCTACTGACACTTATGGTTGCACACGCTTTCAGCCTGATCTACCATTGGAGGAGACATCTAACTCAGTTGAGAATAAACGTCAGAAGCTTGAGGATATCTACCGTCGAGAAGGAGAAAAAGGAACTGAGAAAGCTGAAGTAGAACAACTGATGGAGACAACTTTCTGCTTGCAGCGAAGCCACATAAATTGTGTACCAGCACCTTCTGTTTCAGAGTTAATGGAAAAGTGGCCATACCTTTTCTTTCAGAAAGGCTTGTTTGCACATTTTCAGCTTCTCACTGATGTCAATGTCCTGCGTTCACTTGAACTCTCCATGGAGGAGTGTGGAAAAACCATTGTAGAGTTTTTTAAAAGCAAGCCTACTAACTCTAAAGTCAAGTCAGTCCTTTCACAAGATGAAGCCATTGATCCATCTTTCCTCGTTGTTCAACTCCTAATGGCTCACTTCGAAGAAGAGCAAAAAGGACTTATTCTTCAAGAAAATGTAAGTTTGTTTTGATATTTATTGCCATTGTTTCTTAGTATGAACACCTGAATAGGAATTGTTCAACCAAAACGATTGTCCTCTCATTGTTTACTGCCCTTATGCTTTCATGTCATCATATTTTAACAGAGAATTTATGTCTGTTTGCCCATGCAATGCAAATGTGGACCTTTAAACATCAATAAGGTAAGTGGTTAAATCTCCTGTATCATCTGAATGACCTTAATCTGAATTAACGTGACCTTTTATGCTAATATTGGTGCTATTGAATATCTATTCACTTCTTTCACATTGCATGGACAAACAGACATTACATCTGCATTAAAATTTCATGTTATACAATTTTATTTCAGCATAAAGGTGAGTAAATGATAAGAATTATAATAACTATTATAATAATAAAAAAATAATAATAAGCTGTTCCTGTACACTAGGCCTGTTATCTCTGTGGAATATTGTCACATTATTGTTTTGTAAATACTGTCAATTGTTGTTGATTTCTATAATCTGTGACAATAGATGTCTGCCACACCAGCTGACTTTGAAAAGACTGGGAACCTGCCTGTGACGCCTCGTTTGATCCTGCTTGGTAAGAATATCATATTTTATAGTATACATATTTGCTATTCATTTCACTAAAACAAGGCTCACAAACTAGACTGACAAAGAATAATATATTACTATCAGAAAAACTGTCCACATTTATGTGCCTCATTATGAAATACACATAAATTAAATATGTTTTAATAAACTGCAGGTTTGAATTTGAGGACATTGTTTTATTGTTTAATTCACCAAAACCAAATTTCAGTCTTAAGGCACTGAATCCAATTCTGAAATGTATCATTTAAGACAATATCATCTGGTTTTGGGCTTTGTGCCTAAAATATTGTGAACCCCTACTGCATTTTCTACATCAAGCTCTTCTACATCAAGATGTTTCAATATACATTAATCTATCCTTTTGTTTATGGTCCAGGTGATACTCTGGGCCTAAGGATCAACCGATGGATGGTCAGCTTGGAAGCACGTATAATTTGCGAGGGTGTGCAGCCAACTTTTCTGACTGGACTTGCTGCCTTGTTTTCTACTTATTACATTTGTAATTTGCAGTACCAGGAGGAGGCAGCAGCAACTCTGGAATTCCTTCAGAGGTAAGAAGTTTGCACTTATTTTATTGTCTTTTTAATGAGAGAGCTTGCTTAAAATTTTATATTTGCTGTTCATTTACTCACCCTCATGCCATCCAAGATTTTTTCATTTGTAGAACAGGAAAATATATAGCTGAAACAGGGGGCCTCTCAGTAAAAAAAAGCATGCAGACTATATTATATGTGTTGTGATTTCTCTTATATCTGTGATATGAAAAAATGTAAATGTTGCTCATGATCATACATTAAGGTTTTATGAAGAGAAATGATAGGTCTGTGCCAGGACATTATTTACAACTTCAGCATGCAGCTTCGAATATATATGTCTAAGTCCCATCTAAGTCCATGTCTACTGTACTTTGCAATGCATGCTTGACAAAACTAATCTTGAGTTATCCTCCAAAGATGATAACATTTTCAACAAAAAATGTATCGTGAATTCAAAAAGTTGTTGTCATTTAGGGCCAAATGTGTGTTTTAATGTAATTTAAAATTTTAAATGTTTGAAATGTATTTAATGAAACATCCAATTTTTGTGGAGTCATTAATTGATGGGATGCTCTTTTAAAGCTGGCAACATTAACAATATATCAAAATCATTATTGATCAATGGGAAAAAAATATTGAAATTGCATTATTGTCACATGGTCCAGCCCTAGCCTTCTGTGTTCCAAAATCAAGATCCAAGTCTCTGATTAGCTACATTGCATCTGTGTTGAATACAAACACAGCTCTTGCCCCTGAATGTACAGACTGTGAATTTGAGGTAAAAAAAAAAAAAAGAAAAAAAAAAAGTTGTAAACCTAATATAAACCTTCATAAAACCTCAATATATAATCATGAGCAACGGATATTAATTTGGTATGTCAGCATTTCTTTTTTAACTCTCAAAGATATGGCACCCACTGACTTCCATTACATGAAACAAAACATGAACAAGAAAAAAGTCACCTACATCTTGGATGACCTGAGGATGAGCAAATAAACAGCAAATTATCATTTTGGGGGTGAATTATCTTTTTTATTCATATTATATTATTATGGTGACATGAAGTTCCCCCTAAAAGGATTGAATCTACTCAACTGTGTCTTGTCAATATTCTTTTCTTTAAAGGCCACAATAACACATTAAAATGAGGTCTCATTCATTTACAATAAAGTATTAACTAACATGAAGTAACAAAGAGCTGCACATATGTTACAGTTTTTATTATAGTTCATTTTCTGTTCATGCTACCTCACAGAGCAAAAACACAATTTTCATTTTTAATAATATAAATTTTAAAATGATCCTAGACTAATAAATATTTAGTATATCTTTCATTGATGCTAACTAATAAAACCTTATTGTTAAGTATTATAGATTTTGATGCTTGAAATGAGAGTATTCAAATACTCTCATTTCAAGCATCAAAATCGCTGAAAATGTTCCCCTTCTTATTTTTCAGACGCTTTGTGGGAATAAATCCAGAAAAGGGCACCAAGGCTGCACGGGGCAAAATTACATCCAAAAAGTCAGGGAAAACTGTGCAAAAGAGGACCGAATCTGTCAATCCCAAAGTTTCAAAGCTTTTGAAACAACTAATGGACTTTGAATGGCACTTCATTTAGTGAATGAATGAAGTGAAATACAGGTGACACTCAAGCAGGTTTCTTTTAAATCATATGGTGTACTGGTGTTCCATTTTTCTTTACTAATTTATTTTCATATCTAAAATTGCTGGGACACTTTAAAGCTTGAGTTGAATTGTTTGGGGGCTGTTTTTTTACAGTGACTTTTTAGTAGTCATTGCTGTATTGTGATTTTTTTTTTGTTTGCTTTTTCTTAAGCCAATTATTTTGAATAGTTGGCAAGTACTGTTTTTTGTTTCACCATTAGGAATGCACCAGTTTTACCCTTTTTTGCCTGTTTTACGGCATTATGTACAAAAACAGGGAACAGAATTTATCTTGTGAATAAAGAATAGAAAAATCCTAACTCAGTTTTATGTTTTTTCATATAGAAAAATATTAAATGGAGAGTTATAATAGCATTAAAAATTTATATCATGGGGTTTAGATTGGTATGGAATTTGACAGTTACATACTGTTGAATAACAGTTGTATACTGTTGCTAACCAAAACAGTATTGTGCTGTTAATTTCAACAACAGTAACACACCATGTTTTACCAGTATAATGCTGTTAAATAACAGTTGTATGCTGTAGCTAACAAAACAGTACCATGCTGTTAATTTCAAAAACAGTAACACACCATATTTTAACAGTATAATGCTGGCAACCACAGCTGCCAGTAGTTTACCGCTTTTTTACAGAATTTTTCTTTACAGTGTACTTTTAAAAGTGTATCATAGCAGAAAGAGGAAAACATGAGTGCAGAAAGAGCAAACTAGCTTTAGGACAAGATTGAACTACAAAACTGGATTTGAAGGGGTTGTCAGAAAGCTGTACAGTTTACTACAAGAGTGGCTGCTCTTCTTTCTGAGCAACAAATGTGGAAAAGGCAAAAACAGACAAACACACAGATTTTGTTTTGAGAAAAAAACAACAAAAAGGGCTTGTTTTGGATTTTACACCACTCTACTGGTGCATCTCAATAAATTGGATTATACATTTATTACGTTAAACAGATTCAGTACAAAATACACTTTTGTTATTAATGAAACATATTATGGGACTATAATATTAATCTTCCATTGGTTTTTCTTTTTATTTAACCACTAAATACTGCTTTATCAAGCAGCTTCTCATGTTACACCAAAAAAGAAGAGAAAAAAAAAGTGTAAAAAGTGTTGCAAAGAAAAATCTTCAAAACATAATTTTAATTAAATTTTTACATCATGTGCAAGGGCACAGCTTTTTTTTTTTTTTTTACTTTTGTAAATATAGTTTTTGAAGAGGCAGGAACATGTTGAACTTTATCTTAGTAACACAATTTCATGGAAAAATAAAGAGAAACAATAAATTTGATAATTTACAGTACAAGACTTTATTTGAGCTATTTTCTAAATTACACCATTTTCTGTGATGGAGCCCTTTTTAAAAAAAATATGTGTGTGAAAGAAGGTTTGAAAACTTACACGTTGATTGACCTGTTTTTTGAAAACATTAAATCAAAAGAATGTGCAAATTATTAATGTCATCTCTGAATTTCTTTTTTCTGCAAAATGTACATTTCGTTAAAGTGGCCATTTTGCAAAGAGAGAAAATGGCAAGGTCCCACATCTCAAACCTTTGCTATCTACTTTAAAATAGAATACAGACTACACAACAACAGAGGATAAAAATGAATGGCAGGGATACAACACACTAAGGACAATGTAATTGGATTTTTGGATGGCGTTTCAAACTTGATCATTGTGCAAAAAAAATCAGTCTGTCTACTATCAAATGACATGACAAAATTAATTATGGCAAATTACTGGTGTGTTTTAGGAAGAGTCCACACCTCTACTGTCTGTCATAAAGCATGGCAACAAAATGTCTGTGTGGTTTGTTCTGACATTAAGGCTAAAAAAGACTAAGAGTTACTGCAATTAGTCTTTCAGGTCCTTCTGTGATCAAATCTAAGGTACAAAATATCAGAACAAATCCATGCACATTTTAAACTGGCATTTTTGAACATTCAAAAAGCTGATGCAACTTAACTAAAAGGGCATTTGTCATTTGACTTTACTTTACCATGTGTCTGATTGTGAGCATATACATATATATATTTATGTATTACAGATTGTAATAACTGAATGAAGCCTTTTACTAGTGAGGATCAAATAGTAATAGGTTGTAAAGACAGTTTTATTCAGTGAGACATATAAAAGTGTTTTGTTTTTTTGTTTTTTAGTGGATTTGTGGAGAACTGTATTTTACTCTACAGTCTCACTCTTTGTATTTCCTTGCAGCATTCATTTGTTGCCAGGGCGGCAGTGTGTGCGCGCAGCGCCTCGGCACTCCTCTTATGTGTGTATAGTGTATAATTAGTTTTTAATGCTTCTATTAATATAGAGGTGTTAGACTTATTATTTTTCTTTGTTTTTTTATTGGACAATAAATGACAATAAACTCTAATAATCTATTCTTTTTCAAATAGTTTATCTAAAAACGAATCATAGTGATTGTGTTGTGAAATAAATGCTATGACAAAGAGTGCCAAGACAAGATCACTAAGAGCTTGCTTAAAGTCACTGCTTTATGAGTAAAAATAAACAAAAAATACAAATATCCGTAATTTAATATAGAGTAATAAAGAGTTACTAAAGAGTAGCTACTGTCTTTAAGTTTCTGAATATGCGTGACTCTAAAGGTGAAATTAAGAAACACAGACAGAGGAGAAGTCAATTTTTGCCCTTTGTAATTTTAACTTTAAAAAGAATTCCCTGTTTATATAATTTATCATGAACTGTAGTGCATAATGGAGTTGCCACAGTCTGCCCTCTACTGCAAGTGTAGCAAAGGTGGCACCTTAATTCACTGGTTATCATTCAGTTTTATTGGGAAAAAAACAACTTAAACAAGTTCTAAATTAGGACTAAGGTGGGTTTATCTAACTAAGACTAAACCTTAACTTTATGCTTAAGATTAACAGTGGGGAATAAAACAAGAACAATAACTCTCACCCGACAGAAATATCCTTGATAGAAATATGACATTGGTCGTTGTATCTTTGACAGAACTCATCCACCAATATTTTGACAGACTACAAATAGCCAATGATAACTTTGATGTTTCAGAACTCACTCATTAATATTTACAAGATAAGATTAGAGGTGTGCTATTCTTTTATTAAACCATTCTTAATTATTTATTTTATTAATGCTTTACTACAGCTTAATAGAGTTATTATAAAATGTTACCAATAATTTTAACTATTCACTAAGTGTGAGAGGCATTTACATCTGACTTTTTGAGTTGATCTCTAAATGTAACTTTTTAAGAAACCGAGTGAACCCTGTGAAGGATACGGTGCACCAGAGGCCGAGCGATGTAGACGGTCTCGGCGGCGGTCTCCTGAAGGCTCAGCTCCGTGGCTTTTCTATGCAGCTGTTCCTCCTTCGAGCTGCTCTTCTTCAGACAGGGCGCTCCCCAAAACCGGGCCTGCACCGAGGGAGCTGTCGAGACATTTCACACAGTCACTATCCAATCAAGTAAAGCTACAAGTCCAGAGCAAGACATGCCATGACTTTTTTTCTTTTCTATTCACTGCCATAAGTTCACTATGTCTGCAACATTTCATTAAAGCAGGAAAAAGATTTGTCTTATGTGACCTGAAGAATCAACCAGTTCCAATTTATTTTAACTTATTTTTCTTCATTTTTGCATAAAGTGACAGTATTATATTTCCAATACTACCACATTTCAAATAACACATCTCATTGGTATTGTAATTTTTTTGTGATAAACTTTCAATATATTGTGCAGCCATATTACAGATTATACTACTAATATACTACTACTACTACTACTACTATATGTGTAAATTATAACATGTTTGGCAAGATTGAATAAAGATTTAACGAATTTAACCTTCCTGTCGTGTTCGGGTCAAATCTGACCGATTTACAACTTAAAACACTCATAAATATTGTGTTTTACATCTGATTGCCTCAAGGCCTCATGATATCCTCCACACTATGCACTTGAACATACAAAAGTGATTATCACCTCTTTCATTGAATTTTGAGTGTTTTAATCAACCTTGTTACACCTGTGGTGTTCCCGGTCAAAAGTGACCGCCATAGGAAATGAATGGGTATCCAGACTATATTCATCCATTAGACAGAAAACATCCCCATACACACCACCCCAACTCACTCACACACACACACACACACACACTCACACACTCACTCTCTCACACACACACGCACACACACACACACACACACACACACACACAAGACTGAACAATCTTTTGGGGGTACACATCTCTTTCCCGCGCTTATGTGCCGATCCTCCCATGTGAACTAACTTCCTGATGAAACAATGCATCATATCTTCATACCGACTAGACAGGTGTCTGTTATGTGAACCCATCTCTTTCCCATGCTTTTGTGCCTATCCCCCACGTGAACCACACCTTCCAGACTTGAGCTTGATGTTTGCCTTGCACTCCTTTTACTCTGAGCACAATGAGTAGGCGACTGACAAAGCGGTTCTCTGTTGAAGAGGTTCTGGTCCAGGTTTTTGGACATGATGAAGAGGGCACTGAAATTGAACCAGAGATAGAGGAAGATGTCTCGGAAGTGGAAGACAACACAGATTTTGATCCAGACTTTGAGGAGACTGACCAGTCAACAGATGGAGAGGGAGAGGCACCTGAAGAACAGGCACCTGAGGAGACATTCCAGTCCAAGAGTGGACACTTCCCAATCTCTTATTTATTGTTCCTTTTATTGCAGCTTACTGGTACATACACCTGCAAGCGAATGACAGCCCGCTGGCCTGTGGCACTGTTCCACAACCTCCTTGATGTGTCTGTTTTCAACACATATATGGTGTGGACAGTCGTCGACCCAACCTGGAATCAGGGGAAGTTTCAAGAGGAGACTTTTCCTAGCAGAGCTGCGGAAAGCCTTCGTGACTCCTCTTATTCAATGGCACCAGTACATTCCCCGCACACCAGCCTCTGCCAGTCTGGTTAGGAGTGTGCAAGCCCCAGCCCCAGCCGCTGCCCTGGCTGGTCTCCCCCAACAAGGACATGGGCAGAAAACAAGCCTGAGATGCTGCAAATGTGATGCCTATATTTGCAAGGCCCACTCTGACCTGTGTGTCACATGCCACTCATGTGCATGAATTCATATGCACACGCACACACACACACACACACACACACACACACACACACACACACACACACACACACGCACACAAACAACTTCATGTTAAGTTTGGTCTTTGATTTTCCATTTATTTTTTACATTACATGTTCATTTTGTAAAACATTTTCAGTGTCTATTTGTATTTTCACTGCAGTTATTTTATGTCTAATTCTATAAATTCATGTTGAACACTATTTTGAGACATAGTTCACAGCTAAAGAATGTTGAATGAAAATTTGGTGGTGAAAAATGTTTTTTGTGCTAATTTAAGAGCAGTTAAAACAGACCGGTCAATTTTGACCGGGAACACTAAAGTAAGGGGCGGGAGGTGAACACGACAGGAGGGTTAATTACAATGTAAATTGCATTTATGACCTAAACTTATGTTTATTAAACTGAATGTAATCATGTTATGTAAACCCAAAGGCATAATTTCAACCAACATAACGCTGTCATGTACCATTTAAATAATAGAGTTAGGTTAGCTTTGAAAACTATTATTGAAGTTAATGGCGTATAACTTTTTCAATTTAAACAATGCATGCATCACACTTTTTTACAATACAATATTTTTAATCAAAACTAACATTTTATTTCTTCCATTACAAGTTCTTTGCTCTTTAAGGTTGTCACATGATGGCCCTTTTAAACAATCTTTGCTACGTCTGATGTCTGTGATGGTGTGTTTTTATTTTTACTATATGTGATGTTAATGGTTAGTACAAAGATTTTAGTAAGGATTTAATACTCATACTAGGTCGAGGTCAATAACTTCAACATCACTTGTCTCTTGTTGCTGCATTTATTGCTTTGTTTTAAAAACGTGAGTTTTCATTTTAAGACCTTCTGCTTTGCTGTAACCAACACTGTTCACTTCTGGGTTTGATTGATGGATGATTAATACATACACTGGAATATTGTTTCAAGGCCTGGTTTGGCATGCCCTATTCAAACAGATATTTAAAATAAATGTATAAAACATTTACATTTGCATATTTTATTTCATGCTGAGAGTTGTATAGTTTGAATACTGAAATAACTTTTATATTGTTTGAGGAGTACATTTGCTTTTTAATGTGCTATAGCTCAAGTCCTCTATTTACCTGTAAAGAGATAAAGAAACATTTCTGCTCTGCTCTCAAGATATTTTTTTTTATGTTTTATTGCGACAATTCATCATGAAGATCTGAAGATAGTTTAAAAACTACCTCCAGGTCTTCAGATTCAGTAAAACAGGGCCATGGTGGTACCCGGCCAAAGGGGCCCAAACAGAATGGGACCTCTCCTTTAGAGGTTCTCTGACTCCTTAATCAGAGAACATCTAAAGAAGAGGTCCCATTCTCTCTGACTCCTTAGTCAGAGAACATCTGACTCCTTAGTCAGATGTCCTGGTAGAGCGTTTGGGGGCTCTACCAGGATGGTGTTGTCCACATGAACCAAATCGTTCATCTTGTTTTTTCTCAAGAGGAGGGAAGTCATGCTCAAGGTCAAAAGGCCTGCTCAGCTCCTGGATCGTTGATTCAGGTCGAACATGGCTGGAAGTGTATCCAGAGTCTTCTTCTCTTATTGGTGTCATGTTCCTTCTGGTGCCAGCAGGATTACGGGACTTCTTGGCTCTTGCCTGTTTGGTGTTTCTTGACACAGAATGGTTTGACTCTTCGTGTATTATAGAGTCATTCATTCTGCGCAGGGCGGCAATACGTCGGTCCCAGGAAGATTGCTGAAGTGGTGCGTCAGGTTCGGTTTGGTTTAAGCAGTCATCCTGGACCTCTACCTGCATGATGATCTCCTGAATGTCTTCATCAAAGACCAAATTTTGCCCCTTATTGATCATTGGTCTTGGCTCAGTGGTCTGTAGTGTGACCTCAGTAGTGTCTTTAGGTGCAACCTCAGATGTGACCTCAGGAGTGTTTTCAGGTGTGTTTTCAGGTGTTACCTCAGATGTGACCTCAGGTGTAACCTCAGATGTGACCTCAGGTGTGTTTTCAGGTGTAATCTCAGTAGTGTCTTTAGGTGTAACCTCAGGTGTAACCTCAGTAATGTCTGTAGGTGTAACCTCAGGTGTAACCTCAGGTGTGACCTCAGATGTGACCTCAGGTGTAACCTCAGATGTGACCTCAGTTGTAACCTCAGGTGTAACTTCAGATGTGACCTCAGGTGTAACCTCAGATGTGACCTCAGGTGTGACCTCAGTAGTGTCTTTAGGTGTAACCTCAGGTGTGACGTCAGGTGTACCTTCAGATGTGACCTCAAGTGTGTCTACATTAACACCCTCAGGGGTGTCTCCTGCTTCAAGTCCTTCATCTTGATTTTTCTTGTTTTTTCGTTTACGGGACTTCTTGGCTCTTGCCCGTTTGGTGTGTTTTGTCACAGGTGTGTTTTCAGGTGTAACCTCAGATGTGACCTCAGGTGTAACCTCAGATGTGACCTCAGGTGTAACCTCAGGTGTAACCTCAGTAATGTCTGTAGGTGTAACCTCAGGTGTGACGTCAGGTGTAACCTCGGGTGTGTTTTCAGGTGTAACCTCAGGTGTAACCTCAGATGTGACCTCAGGTGTAACCTCAGGTGTGACTTCAGGTGTACCTCAGGTGTGACCTCAGGTGTAACCTCAGTAGTGTCTTTAGGTGTAACCTCAGATGTAACCTCAGGTGTAACCTCAGATGTAACCTCAGATGTGACCTCAGGTGTAACCTCAGATGTAACCTCAGGTGTGACCTCAGATGTAACCTCAGGTGTGACGTCAGGTGTACCTTCAGATGCGACCTCAGGTGTAACTTCAGATGTTACCTCAGGTGTGACCTCAGGTGTGTCTACATGAACACCCTCAGGGGTGTCTCCTTCTCCAAGTCCTTCATCTTGTTTTTCTTGTTTTTTTCGTTTACGGGACTTCTTGGCTCTTGCCCGTTTGGTGTTTGTTGACACAGGTGGGTTTTCAGGTGTAACCTCAGGTGTGTTTTCAGGTGTAACCTCAGATGTGACCTCAGGTGTAACCTCAGTTGTAACCTCAGGTGTAACCTCAGGTGTGACGTCAGGTGTAACCTCAGGTGTGTTTTCAGGTGTAACCTCAGGTGTGACGTCAGGTGTAAGCTCGGGTGTGTTTTCAGGTGTAACCTCAGGTTTGACCTCAGGTGTAACCTCAGATGTGACCTCAGGTGTAACTTCAGATGTTACCTCAAGTGTGACCTCAGGTGTGTCTACATTAACACCCTCAGGGGTGTCTCCTGCTCCAAGTCCTTCATCTTGTTTTTTCTTGTTTTTTCGTTTACGGGACTTCTTGGCTCTTGCTCGTTTTGTGTTTTTTGTCACAGGTGTGTTTTCAGGTGTAACCTCAGGTGTGTTTTCAGGTGTAACCTCAGATGTGACCTCAGGTGTAACCTCAGATGTGACCTCAGGTGTAACCTCAGGTGTGACGTCAGGTGTAACCTCAGGTGTGTTTTCAGGTGTAACCTCAGATGTGACCTCAGGTGTAAACTCAGATGTGACCTCAGGTGTAACCTCAGATGTGACCTCCGGTGTAACCTCAGGTGTAACCTCAGTAATGTCTGTAGGTGTAACCTCAGGTGTGACGTCAGGTGTAACCTCGGGTGTGTTTTCAGGTGTGACCTCAGATGTGACCTCAGGTGTAACCGCAGATGTGACTTCAGACCTACCTTCAGATGTGACCTCAGGTGAGACCTCAGTAGTGTCTTTAGGTGTAACCTCAGATGTAACCTCAGGTGTAACATCAGATGTAACTTCAGATGTGACCTCAGGTGTAACCTCAGATGTAACCTCAGGTGTGACCTCAGATGTAACCTCAGGTGTGACGTCAGGTGTACCTTCAGATGCGACCTCAGGTGTGACCTCAAGTGTGTCTACATGAACACCCTCAGGGGTGTCTCCTTCTCCAAGTCCTTCATCTTGTTTTTTCTTGTTTTTTCGTTTACGGGACTTCTTGGCTCTTGCCCGTTTGGTGTTTGTTGACACAGGTGGGTTTTCAGGTGTAACCTCAGGTGTGTTTTCAGGTGTAACCTCAGATGTGACCTCAGGTGTAACCTCAGATGTGACCTCAGGTGTAACCTCAGTAATGTCTTTAGGTGTAACCTCAGGCGTGATGTCAGGTGTAACCTCAGGTGTGTTTTCAGGTGTAACCTCAGGTGTGTTGTAACCTCAGGTGTAACCTCAGATGTGACCTCAGGTGTAACCTCAGATGTAACCTCAGATGTTACCTCAAGTGTGACCTCAGGTGTGTCTACATGAACACCCTCAGGGGTGTCTACTGCTCCAAGTCCTTCATCTTGTTTTTTCTTGTTTTGTCGTTTACGGGACTTCTTGGCTCTTGCTCGTTTTGTGTTTTTTGTCACAGGTGTGTTTTCAGGTGTAACCTCAGATGTGACCTCAGGTGTAACCTCAGATGTGACCTCAGGTGTAACCTCAGGTGTGACGTCAGGTGTAACCTCAGGTGTGTTTTCAGGTGTAACCTCAGGTGTGACGTCAGGTGTAAGCTCGGGTGTGTTTTCAGGTGTAACCTCAGATGTGACCTCAGGTGTAACCTCAGATGTGACCTCAGATGTGACCTCAGATGTGACCTCAGGTGTAACCTCAGATGTTACCTCAAGTGTGACCTCAGGTGTGTCTACATTAACACCCTCAGGGGTGTCTCCTGCTCCAAGTCCTTCATCCTGTTTTTTCTTGTTTTGTCGTTTACGGGACTTCTTGGCTCTTGCCCGTTTGGTGTTTTTTGACACAGGTGTGTTTTCAGGTGTAACCTCAGATGTGACCTCAGGTGTAACCTCAGTAATGTCTTTAGGTGTAACCTCAGGTGTGACGTCAGGTGTAACCTCAGATGTGACCTCAGGTGTAACCTCAGTAATGTCTTTAGGTGTAACCTCAGGTGTGTTTTCAGATGTGACCTCAGGTGTGACCTCAGATGTGACCTCAGTTGTAACCTCAGGTGTAACTTCAGATGTGACCTCAGGTGTAACCTCAGATGTAACCTCAGGTGTAACATCAGATGTAACTTCAGATGTGACCTCAGGTGTAACCTCAGATGTTACCTCAAGTGTGACCTCAGGTGTGTCTACATGAACACCCTCAGGGGTGTCACCTGCTCCAAGTCCTTCATCTTGTTTTTTCTTGTTTTTTCGTTTACGGGACTTCTTGGCTCTTGCCCGTTTGGTGTTTTTTGACACAGGTGGGTTTATAGGTGTAAACTCAGGTGTGTTTTCGGGCCTAACCTCAGATGTGACCTCAGATGTGACCTCAGGTGTAACCTCAGTAGTGTCTTTAGGTGTAACCTCAGGTGTGACGTCAGGTGTAACCTCAGGTGTGTTGTCAGGTCTGACCTCAGGTGTAACCTCAGTAGTGTCTTTAGGTGTAACTTCAGGTGTGTTGTCAGGTGTAACCTCTGGTGTGACCTCAGGTGTGTTTACAGGTGTGACCTCAGTTGTGACCTCAGGTGTGACCTCAGGTGTGTTTTCAGGTGTAGCGTCAGGTGTAACCTCAGATGTAACTTCAGGTGTAACCTCAGTAGTGTCTTTAGGTGCAACCTCAGATGTGACCTCAGGTGTGTTTTCAGGTGTAACTTCAGGTGTTACCTCAGATATATCCACATGAACGCTCTCAGGGGTGTCTGCTACTCCAAGTTCTTCATCTTGTTTTCTCTCAAGAGGAGGGACGTCATGCTGAAGAGGCCTGCTCAGCTCCTGGATCGTTGCTTCAGGTCGAACATGGCTGGAAGTGTATCCAGAGTCTTCTTCTCTTATTGGTGTCATGTTCCTTCTGGTGCCAGCACGTTTACGGGACTTCTTGGCTCTTGCCTGTTTGGTGTTTCTTGACACAGAATTGTTTGACTCTTCGTGTATTATAGAGTCATTCATTCTGCGCAGGCCAGCAATACGTCGGTCCCAGGAAGATTGCTGAAGTGGTGCGTCCTGGACCTCTACCTGCATGATGATCTCCTGAATGTCTTCATCAAAGACCAAATTTTGCCCCTTATTGATCATTGGTCTTGGCTCAGTGGTCAGCAGTGTGACCTCAATAGTGTCTTTAGGTGCAACCTCAGATGTAACCTCAGGTGTGTTTTCAGGTGTTACCTCAGATATGTCCACATGAACGCTCTCAGATGTGTCTCCTGCTCCAAGTCCTTCATCTTGTTTTTTCTGAAGAGGAGGGAAGTCATGCTCAAGGTCAAAAGGCCTGCTCAGATCCTGGATTGTTGTTACAGGTTGAACATGGCTCGAAGTGGATCCAGAGTTGATTCCATATTCTCTTCTTGGTGTCATGTTTCTTCTGGTACCAGCAGGATTATGGGACTTCTTGGCTCTTGTCCTGCTGGTGTTTTTGACACAGAATGGTTTGACTCTGTGTGTATTATAGAGTCATTCATTCTGCGCAGGGCGGCAATATGTCGGTCGCAGGAAGATTGTGCTGTGTTTTCCATTGTAAAATGCGTTGAATGCTGTGCTCAGTCGAGTCGATGTGTCTGCTTCGTCTTTCTCTTAAAAACTGAACTAGTCAGGGTCTAGAGAACATAAAGAAAACTCGGTTATGACGTATGAAAGCTTTAAAGTTGCATTTCTGCCCTCTGATTGGTTACTGAGCAACCAATAATTCTGATTGGTTACTGAGCAACCAATCAGAAGCTTCTGTGAAGTTAACTATTTATATTTATTATTATACTTTTTAAAATGTATATATTGTAAAAAATAAATAAATAAATAAATAAAATAAATTTTAAAAAAATTGCAAAATGTATTAATGTAAATTAATTAATTTATTATTCCTCCCTATTCTATTCCAGCGGCCCGGGCCGTCGTTACTTATTTATTCATTTCTCGGTTTTAGACAACCGCTCGGTTTATGCAGGTACACATGCAGCACATCATTGGAAAGCTTAGATTCTTATCTTTTTAGTGATGTAAACCTTTTCTAGAGACAACATCAACATTACGAACACTTAAAGCTTCTTTCGAAAAAAACAAACACATCGAAACCAAAACTAACTGAAGTCTACCTGTGGCTCAAACATACAAAACAATCCAACAAATACGGTCCTGTTCTGTCAACAAGTGTTCAGAGAATCAAATACAGTATAAATATCTACCTCACACATGTTATTGAGTCCACAAATCCTCAAAAAGCGCAGTTTCGTCATTTTAATCGGAGTATTCCCTTATTTTATCGCTCGTAAGTGCCGCGCGCATGTTTTGAAACTCGAACCACTGTTTAGAGCAGGCTCTGAGCGTTTGACTGACACCTCAGGCGTTTTTTGGCAGGAATGATAAGGGGTTTAAATGTATTTCCTGCATTTAACCCTCAATACCATAATAATAATACGGTATATTCATTTATTGTACATAGTAAATTTCCCAGTGTAAAAAAGTCAGTGTAAAGTGTCACCTACACTATGCGGGTTAAAAGTACAAACGTTGGAGTCAAACGCCCTCTAGTGCCCTTGTTAAAATGCAGCGTTAAGGCGCTCAGTGTGAAAATGACCCTGGGAAGCTCCACCCGTCTGAGAAGTTCAAACCTTTCGAGTCCGCCACTTTTATGGATGGCGCTCGACATCAGTAAGTAGGCACCGCAGCTTGTAATCTTTCCCGTAATATTCAATTTACATTTTAAATATACCGCATCGCTACGGTAACTGATCATATTAGTAGAAATGTTTATTTAAGTAATTTATATCGAATTTTTTGTCAAGCTAACGCATGGCTTGATGGCTAGCCAGAAAGATAACAAATTCAAGGCTAATTCTCGCCAAAGAAACATATTTGTAACAATACGAACCCGCTTTTAGTTTTCAAATGCTTAAATAGTAATCTGTTCGTGCAAATATGGCAAAGTGTGCATGATTTTCATGCGGTAGAACATTTGCGGGTATTTCATACACCTTAGTTGGACGCTAGATTTTTAGAATTAGACTCATTTGGGCTTCACATGATTATAGAGAGACTTCAAATTGAGTGTGCCCATGAAGTAGACAGTGACAAATGTCACGCGAGTCAGTTAGCTATAGTTTATTAGTAAAGCTAACCTAGCCAAAGGCTAACTAACACGGCAGAGCCATTTGCTTTGTCACGCTTGAGCAGTTGAGAATTGGTGTTTTAAGTTTGAGAGATTTCATTTTGCAACTAAATCACTCTGATTAAGTAGCCGTGGTATTAAGAAGATGGTGGACACAAAACTAGCTGCGGGTGGGGGGATGCAAAGAGTGACCATGAAGTAGATGGTGACAAAAGCCAACGTGCGTAGTAGTTTTTGTGGATTGTTAAAGCACCTGCTTGTGAATTTACCATACTTTAGTTAACTGCTAAAGAAAAAAAAAACGTTTGTTTAAAAGGTGTATTAATTTATGTGTTGCGCTAAACATAACATGATCTTTAGCTGCTGACTGCACTGACTGCAACAGAGATGAAGAAGGACCACTTTGTTGTGTCAGTCTGCATGTATTTTTCTTCAATAATTTTAACTGTCTTTTCACAGGGAGGATGCTGCTTATCAAAGTAAAAATTGGTGATGTCAAAAAATATGTTAAAGTTGCTGAGCCAAAGCTGACAGAATTCCTGGATGCTGGTAAGTAGACAATTTATTATAAAAACGTACTTGCAAACCTGCTTTACTCCTTACTTATTTGTCCACCTTGTATACCTTTCATAAAATCACAACAATAAAGTGTAAAGTGTGGGAAAAAACAAAAATGTGTTTAATATATACTCCTATGAATATGTGTTAGTTTGATGTGAATCTCAAAGGTGTGTACTAAGTGAGATTTGTGTTTAAGGTTAAGTTCTTTCAAGTCTAAACCCAGAATTTACTGTGTCGCCAACATACTCCATTTCTCAGCCGGGTTAGAGCACTACCACAACTTACAGTAGAACTAACTTGGTTGAGAGCAAGTTTCTGAATTTGAGCTGTGATCACAATTTTATTGCACTCTTCATTTTGTGATTTCAGAGTGTGAGAAATATTGTTTAGAAATTAATTTTATTGAGCCTTGTGTCTCACATTAATGACTGGGAAAGAGCTTTTATTTAAGTAATACTTGCAGTGCTGTGTCTGTCTTTTACAGCTTTTGCTAAGTTTAGTGTGCCAGCCGTAACAGAAGGAGTGCGAGTCCTCGACGGTTGGGGAACTGAGCTGGATGAGGAGGTTTTTGAAGATGTGGTAACAGACCCTACAACCGGCATCCTGGCCATCATATATGATACAGGTTTATTATTTCAGTTCTTATCTACTCTACAAATTGGCCTTTGTCATATGAAACTGAAATATAAAACAGTTTTATAAACTGACATGATGCTTTTTAGAGTACATAATTGTTTTATTATAGTTTAAATTGTTCTTTTGATTCTGGTGTTAGTTTTATTATTTTTGTTCTTTGAATTTTTATTTAGATATGTTATGGTGTGTTTTTCATTGCTTGTAATTGCTAAAAGTTGACACAGCTTTTTTTTTTTAGGTTAAAACATCATCCACCCAGAAGCTGTAGGCTCTCCTAGGCCATCTCCCTCATCATCCCTCCATTCTCCTGCAGCTTCTCCTGTGCCATCTCCATCATCGTCCATCAGATCTTCTGCTGCTTCTCCTGTGCCATCTCCTTCATCGTCCATCAGATCTTCTGCAGCTTCTCCTGTGCCATCTCCTTCAGCGTCCATCAGATCTTCTGCAGCTTCGCCTGTGCCATCTCCTTCAGCGTCCATCAGATCTCCTGCTGCTTCTCCTGTGCCATCTCCTTCATCGTCCATCAGATCTTCTGCTGCTTCTCCTGTGCCATCTCCTTCATCGTCCATCAGATCTTCTGCAGCTTCTCCTGTGCCATCTCCTTCAGCGTCCATCAGATCTCCTGCTGCTTCTCCTGTGCCATCTCCTTCAGCGTCCATCAGATCTTCTGCTGCTTCTCCTGTGCCATCTCCTTCAGCGTCCATCAGATCTCCTGCTGCTTCTCCTGTGCCATCTCCTTCAGCGTCCATCAGATCTTCTGCTGCTTCTCCTGTGCCATCTCCTTCAGCGTCCATCAGATCTTCTGAGTCTCAGGACACAATCATCCTTCCTGAGAGCCCTGCTGCGAAGCACCAGAGGTTGGATGAAGAAGCTAAGCAAGTATGATTTTAAATGCTTTTTCAGTTCTTCTAGCAACAGGCAGTAGCATGAGTTGTTTATCTTCAATAGCTTGATAGTATTAGTAAGCCAGACCTGTTTTTTGTTGTGTTAGATGGTGGAAATTATTCTTTCTAAAAAACCTGGAGGAGAGAAAATAATGATGGAATACAATCGAACCAAGTCTTTAGCAGATGAGACCAGAAAGAAAATGGTGAACATACTTGCAGCTGACATGACAGAGAAGAATGGGTATGTTTTCATTGTTTTTCTCTTTCAGTATTCTGTTTCATTAGAATATGATTAATTTGTGTTCTATTTCCCCACAGTACATCTCCACCCAGACAGGTGAAAGAAAAATATGCCAAGGGAATTGTGAACTTATTCCCATATCTCGCAGACCCCTTTTCAAAGAATGGCTATGTGAGCAGCACTTTTTAGTTGTTTATGTTTATCAATTTAATTCTAATTAATTAATTAATGTCCTCTCTTAAAAATGTGTAAACACTCAGGAGCATTATTATGATGCCAAGAGTGACACTGGATACTTGGCCTGGAGGATTAAATATATACAAAGAACCAATGCCCAAGATGGACACATGTAAGATGATTACAATATTACTGTAGT
>JAWCTZ010000868.1:0-29173 GCA_036850595.1 Rhyacichthys aspro | reverse complement strand
ACTGGCTCGTGATTGGCCGGAGGAAGTAGTGATACCACTGAGCTGGGAGAAACCACTATGACTGGATTCCAAACTGGTCATGGAGCCCCTAGAACCGAAGAGAAAAGGTCAAGCACTGTGTACAAATGAGCTTAAATCCCATTTGTCCGCACTGAATCCTATTGGAAAAAAAATACATGACCTTCATTAAAGCTGAGTGAAAACAAACTGACCTGAAGTCATGGGAGGCCAGCACCTCAGTATAATACATGATTTTACACTTGTGGGAGGAGACCTGCAGAGAAGCCAGCACATCATCCACACGGGGCAAACTGGAGGCAGTGCATGCAGGAGAGCTGTGGAAACGCCACTGGAGGATATAGAAGCCAGGCCAGCGTGTTATGTGAGAGCCCTGTGTGAAGACATCAAAGTAGCAGGATGAGATGCTTTGATGCAAGAGGCAGCTTAAAATGCCACTCATAAACATAGAGAATACCCCTTTTTTCAAATTTTCCCCTCCAAACCATATTTTACCTGTACACTCTCTCCTTCTCTGCAAAGTAGAGCTTTTTCCACCATACTGTAGTCCTTGCCCAGCACCCAGCTCCTGTCTATCAACTGTGCATTAACAGCTCCTAAGGATGGGATGCCATGAGCCCCCAGAGTGTCTCTCTTCTGAGGCTGTGGAGCACGTTTGGAATGGAAGATGTTGAAGATTACATCTCCTTTTGACACATCAAAGTCCCATGTAATAACGGAGGAAGCCTCAGTGATCTCTATCAGCATCTGTTCAAGGATATAAGAAGAAGAATAACAGCATTCATCACGTATTTTGCCTGCAATGTTACTGTACCACAGCTGGGGGCACCCTAATCACTGTAAAGAGAACAGACAGTACAAAGGACTGCAAGTACACCGTTTTTTTTTGTTGTTGTCGTCTTCAGATATTTTCAGATTTTACCTCGTAGGGTGCTCCTTTGAAGATTGAAGCGCTCTTGTAAATTGAATCTGATAACAACCTATGCTCCTCACTCTCCAGCTCCTCTGCCGTTCTGTACAAAGACTTGGGGACCATACCTCCCTCAGGGATATCGCACTGGAGGCCAAGAGACAATCTTTTTTCAGCCGCTAAGCCAGTCATTGCAATGCTCAGTATGATAAGGAATCCTCACCATGCAGTCTCCTCCCAAAAAGTCAGGGATGATCTCTCTGTTGATGTAGTCCACTAGGCCTCCTGAACCTTGGTAGTCATTTCCAGCGTAGACGAGAAATTTTTACGCGTGTTCTCATCAATCAGCGGGCTTACCTAGAAGAAAGAAGCAAGAAAACAGAGAAGCTTACAAAAACAGACAATTTGTTTTATATATACAGTATGTTGCATTATGATTTTACTGTCCTATAGGTTTAAAAAGGTTTATTAACATGCTCATCAATGTTTCTTCTTATCCATCAAACTGCTATAACTGTACCAGCTCACGCATTCATTATTCCATCATTACATCTCATTTAATCTCCAATGTACGCTCAAAATGTCTGAGTGATTTTGCATCTCAGCTTCTCTTTATTACTGAACATATCCAAAGATTTCCCAAAGGGGTGAGTTAAATGTTTAATTCTCTATTGCTATTCTGTGATTATCTTCGTTTGCGGATATTACTTTCCTCTTTGCAACTAAATTCCTTTCAGGACTCGAAGCAGAGGCAACAGAGTTAAAATGGTTCCTCACCAGCGTCCACACAACTGGGAAAACCCTGGGTGCCCTCACAATTAAAAGTCTTCCCAGAGTCTCGGGGTAGTTGGCCTCGACCACCTCAATAATTCTGAGCAGAGCCTTAACACCAGGCCTCCAAAGGTGTCGCATGTTCAGACCTTCCAGATCTACTAGGCAAGTCCAGCAGCTAAACGAGAAAGCACAATGGTAATTTACACATAGTTTGTGAAATTAGGAGTAGAATTATCAATATCACATATAATTTACCTAACAGGGCGACCAAAAACTCTAGTGTTTTCCTCACAGCGCCTTAGACCCTCTTCATTAATGGACAGAACCTAAGAAAACAAAAAAATGAAAAGTTGATTTGATAAAATAAACATGTGTATTTAAGTGCAGTATACTACAATAAAGCATTTTACTTGTTTGAGTAGCACTTCTTCTCCCAATGCTCGCACCAGCCCCTTAGTGTCCATTTGCCCCAGGCGCAAGACATACAGAGGACGGCCATCTTAACATAGAGGAGAACAAATAATGGACCAAATATGCATATATAAACACAGTTGTTGTCAGATAAACTGTAGTAATGATTCTTCAAGTTTACATTTCCTGTATTTGGCAGGTTGCAGACATGAGAGCAACAGCAGGTGGTGTTTAAATCATACAGTCAATAATTAACAGGCCTAGTGCGCCAACGTGGATCTAACACAGATGACTAATCCTCTACTAATCTGTGCTCACTTTCTCTGTGTAGACGACTCTACCTTTGTCGTGATGGTGCCAGCCTCCGGTGTAATAGTCCTGAAGCAGCTGAGGACGCTCCCAATTGTCCAACAGGAAGTGCACCTGGTGTTGCTTCCTCCAGGTGAGGGACTGGCACAGAAACTCCCGGGCTTTGTCTAGGTTGAAATCCCTGGCCCGTAGGAAGCGTAGTACATGCTGGTCCTTTGGGATCTGCAGCAGAGAAAGCAGAGCTCAGTCTGTAGAATAGACAATTAAGCACCATTATTTGACAATGGGATGGACATTTTTTTCATAAAGTTCAACAATTAATTATAGAGTTTATCAAGTTATGCCCATCCAACTATGGTTTCACTTTAAAACACATTATAGAGGGAATGTAAAATCTCAGTACCCGATAGAGGATAACTTTGTGATGAACAGCATCATCAAGTCAACAAAAGAGACAAGACACAGCTAACTTTTCTAACAGACCACACTCCAGACGAAAATTAACGAAAATAAATGACAAATGACTTGTTCTGCTGTATATCACAGCAGGAATGTAAGTTTTCACCACACAGTTTCTAAATTAGACACACTGGATGGACATAGCCTAAGATACATCTATATATATGTGGAAAGTCATTTATATAACTAATCTTTTGCAATGGATTGTGTTGATGTAAAATGTATTAGTGTTTGTGACCTTTCCCTTGTGGGACTCTTGGAGCCACTGGCGTAGTCGTATAAGACAGCTCTCCTGCAGAGGCGTTAAATCACCAAGGTAACGTCTGATGTAGTCTGCATCCAACTTGTCTGCAAGTCATACATAAATACATAAATACATTGATAAACAACATCAGTTGTTTGCATCCACTGTATACACTGTACATCATCTTAAATTTGATGCATGTAGAACACTTGTTACATTATGCATGCCACACATTTGCATAAAGAATATACCTATGTCCTGTACAGAACATACAACAGAATACAGTGGGTACTGACCATCAGGGGAGCCGGTCAGCTCTGTGGGACAGGACAGCTCTTTGCTCTGTAATCCACCCCTGGTGCTGTTTATGGGAATGGCTCTGGCTGTGGAGGGTGGAGGCAGCTGAAGCCTGGCACCAGCAGAGGGGGAGATGGTTGGGGGAGACCAACGAGGTATGAAAGTTACTCCATCCTGCTCCAGCTCTCTGAGGTAGTACTCAATTATTTCTTTACCCTATAACACAGGAGGAGTTGAGAATTTGGAGTAATATGACTGTCCAGGTGGTATTGTAGACAAAGACAGTTAGATATAATAGAAGAGCATGCTGGCAGCATTTAAAACACATTAGACAATGTGCTAGAGGTGGCTTATTGTGTGGAACTGATTGAATCATAAAGTTTAACAAACCATTTTACAGGTTATATTATGTAAATGTAGGCATTTCCTGTGTGTGGATTTTATGCTAACTAAATCTCTGTTTTAAGGATGTTTGTTATGTGGAAATAATGAAAACATACAAACCTTTTTAATGCTACTAGCATACTGTTTCATGGCTAACTTCTCTGCCGTGCTCTCAAAGCCAAAAAAGGACTTAATGTCCATACTAGCCGTCTGTTCGAAGCATGTCCAGTTATCATTTTCAGGATGAACCTGTAAAACAGTCAAAACATTGAGTAGATGCTCTACACCAGGAAATTACAGTGTGTAGTGGGTATGCACTTTCACTGACTTTAGTTACTTCCATTGACAGTGTTAAAGTCATTTGGTACAGTACTAATATATCCACTACAATTAATAATTCATGTACTGAATAGAAAAGTTTGCATCTACATTTGCAGTGTCACTCGAGTCTGTTGCCTGTTTCATTGCACTTAGTATTTCCCAGGGCTCTGAAGAGCACTTGTCGTGTAAAGCAGTTATGCAAAAACAATGAAATGAGTTCACTGAAATTGGCTTTTTCCTCTAATGATCCCACTCACCGTGTACTTGCAGCGCTCATGGACAATGACTCTGTTGGAAAAGGTTTCATTGTGGACCTCAATGTTCAGTGTCCTCTCTCTGCGGTTTAGAGAGTTTTTTTGAATGAAGTAAAGGTAGTCCACACCTGCAATCTAAACGCAGAAAACACAGTTGATTCGAAATATCTATTACTATGCCAGATTTTCTTTGTCTTAGTGTTAAGTTACCCTTTTGAGAAGCCTTGGGGCTTCAATGTCAATTGTACAACGTCTCTCAGTAACCAGCACAGATCCATCCTCATTTTGGCTCTCACTAATAATTTCACTGTCAACAAACACTGGGATCAGAGGGCACCTGGGGAACCTCCTGACATATGCCTGAAAGAAAATTGCATAACGATTATAATATATCTGCATTCAAATGATCTTCACTGTTGTTTGGTATGCAAGGGATCATTGCAAATACTGTCATGTGGCAAGTGAACTCTTTTATCTTTCCAGGTGTTATGTAACTGCTTTCAAAAATGGTGACTGCTTTGTGTTTTACTGCCAACATCGCATGACTGTTTGTCCAAGCCACTTACACTGACAGGCACCACCTGTCAATACTGTGCAGGCTGTTGACATGACACACCAGGATATGCAAAATATGGGACTTTATACTGTCAAACATCTATTTTCCCTGAAGCATGTGAGCGGCTAAATGCAGTTTGGGCTGTCAGAGTAACAGATGGCAGGAGCAAGGACTAACCACCATCAAACATCATTCTGACTATCAACAACAACTGCTCTTCACAAAGAAGAACTGACAGCTTGAACCGCTTCATGTTCTGCTCATTGTATGAGTTGAACTGTCAAAACAGCTTAAAAACTTTATCCAACCTGTTCTAGTCTACATTGCACATTTGCAAATGCTTATAAAATCAAAAAGTATTCACATTGTTGATAATGTGCTTGACAAATTGACATGCTTATTACCAGAAAAGCACAAAGGGAGTAAAAACTACTACTGAGAGAACACAATCCCAATGACAAAGCTGAAAACAAATTATTGTCTAACAAAACACCATCTAATGACTACAGAAGATGCATGACACGATGACAAGGGGGGCACTAGTTAGACATGAGCTAATATCCTGGATCCTGATTAGGACTATTAACTGGAGTAATTGCTGTCAGAGGCAGCATCAATGAGCAGTGAATAAATGACAGAAGCGGAAGAAGGAGATTGGATTCTCTCATTACGCCGTGTGTTAGGGTTAAAACCTTTCCACTGGATGTGTTATTTGCTTAGATCTAAATGGTTTACTTCTCTGAACCTCTGTTCAATGACCCGAGGTGCCTATTTTAGACTTAATGGTTTACTGCAGGTTATGTGTGTCATAATTTTGAATGAGAGCCAGTGTATGTGATAACATCAAGGAGGAGGCAACGTTGGAGTTTAATATTACACAGAGCAAGGTGTCACTGCAGAATCGTGGTCTTTAACCTGCTCTGATGACACTGCTTCAATAGGTGGCCAGTAATAACGCTGTAAACAATATACAATATAAATGTTTGTTTTGTTTAGTTTTTTTCAATTAGATCAAATCAAAAAAAATTAGAGAAGAGATGAAAACCTTCAGTTTTTAGAGTGATCCAAGAACAAAGATGTGATGGTGTAACTCTGATTCCAACATCATGGAGTCTGGCCTGGTCTGGGATTACATGGTCTGGCTTAGCCTAGTTCCAATTGAGATTGTATGGTTTGGTCCAGTTTGGCCTTGTTTTATCTGGGATTTGAACAAAATCTACCCAGTTCCTAAAAAATGACGTAAATGTGTTTTAATAAATGTTACAGAAAACTGGATTGCTTCAAATTATTAATCTGTTATTTATGTGGCTGCTGTGCTTGAAGCACAAAAAAATGCTGCAGTTTTGAAAAAGCAAATCAGTAAACAGCTTTTATGTCCCACTGCGCTCATTGTGTATAGGCCTACTCCTTATCACAGTGTTATGTCAGCTTTATTTTACCAGCTGTCCACGACAACAAAAGTGTCCCAGATATGCACCGAATTACCACACATTCACTTTTTAAAGAACTTTGTGCAGACAATTCAAGTCAAGACAAGATGTTATAATTTAGAAAAGCAGGGAAACTACATGGTGTTGCACACATAACATAACCAATCATATATTTAACAAGACCATTGCTGGGATTAAAATAAGCTAATCCTGCTAAACGTAATATTGAACTTTAAACAGACCTAATAAACAAAGTATGGCACATAAAAACGCAGAATACAGTTGCATACATAAAGTAGGGTACTTACCGCCATAATTAATTCAAAGGGGTGCTTGTAGACCCTCACAGGGGACTGATATTCTTGAACCATGTTTGTTATTTGTGAACCCGCAGCGTCTGTAAGAAAGAAATCATTGAGACAGCATTACAACAATTCAAGCAGTATTATAAGACCGCTTACATAACTTTATAACCAGCTCCTATCTGCTTCTCACAAGACGTTTACTATCAGCTGAAATATTAGACTTCAGAAGGTCAGAGTTAAACTAAGTATAATAGGCTATTTGTTAAAAACAAAGAAACATCGTGGATACAACTCCAACATGAGTGATGTTAAGAATGAAGCTAGCTTACTAGATATTGACTAAGATCCAAATAAGGCCTGGACAAAGAAAAGGGGAGAAAAGTTTACTTACATTAGTTTTGAATCCTCGACGATAACTCAAAGCCAGTCACTATTCATTGTTTTCTATTATACTGTCACGTCCAAAGTAAGAAAAGTTAGCCGCATAGCAAAGTGATAAATGAGATAAAAGACTAGCACAGAGCGGTGTGTTAGTGGCAGGCCGTTAGCCCCGCCCACTTCAGATAAACAGGAAGCTGCTGTGACTGAAGGAAAGTGCTAGCACACGCTGTACAGTCACGAGACAGCCTGTAAAGAACTTGATGTTTTTGCATTTTAAAGTTATCCGTTAAGAGCATCAGGAAATGTGCGGGTTTTTTTTTACTTAATGTTGGCTAGTGTTTTTCAAACTTGCTCCTGACCATTTAACCTCTTGCACTCCTTCTTTTTTATTTTGAAGCAATAATCTCCAGAAATACTCAGTAAAGTAACATGACTGTAACATTCACTCTTAGTCACCCTGAAAGTGTTCTCTCAGTAGCCTATATTATCCCAAAAAAACCAAAAACAAAACTTTACCTAATGTAAAGATAAAAGCATGAGAAACATAAGGCTACAAAATGACAAATAGGCTATACAGTTTTTTTTCTATAAAAAAATACAACTCCCAAGGTCATAGTGTCTTGTAAATACTGTGTCTTGTAATGTTTTTAACTATTTTGTCTGTTCTGACACCAGTTATTGTTGTGAAGTGATTTTAGTTTGGCAGAGACATAACCTTCCTGACTTATCATATACTTTTCTGTTTCTGAGTTAAAAGACATATTCAGCACTGATAACACACTTTATCCAAATGTAGATGTAGATGAACAAACTGCTTTACAAATAAAATATACATCTACAACACTGGCAGATGACATTGCCAGTAGCGGTTACAATAAAGTATTTTTGTAAGTTTTAATACTGTTTTGTGCATGACTTTTTGCACATTTTTAACTCACACAGTCATCTTCCACCATCAAAAGAACTACTGTGGATATCTTTCCAGTGAGACACATCCTGGGTCCCACGTTGAGACCTGACAGCATCTGCATGAGGAGGGGGAATTCAAAGCTCCTGCAATCTACAAAAGGTACGGCAGTCCAGCAGGGGACATACAGAGAGGGGGAAATTGAGTTCAGATAAACCTTTTTTCGATAAATTACCCTCAGGCATAAAGACACCAACTGTTTCTGGATAAATGAGTACCACCATTGGCGCATATGCTCATTAATTCAGGTCTTTCTTGCTAATCAAGGTTTTAGGTTTGCTTTAAAGTTGAAAATTCCAAGAGATTAGGGAGGTTTTTTGGGGCACAACTTAGACTGGCATTTTGCTGGAATTGATTATAAAAATAAAAGGCCATAAACATCATCCTTGCATCTATCTTGCCAAAAAGTGATTATTACAGTGACATTGATGTTCCCCAGTCCCACTGAAGTAAAAAGAGTTGTGTTTTCTTAGTGTATATATTTGATTTGCTTTGATTTGACAAACAGAGACACCACAAAGACGTATTGTCTTATGCTTTCCGTGCACTTCACTTCATTGAGCTCATTCTGCTCCTGAGAATCCTTATAGCCCCCCAGTCTAATTAACTCTAATAGTGACTAAAGCGTATTAAATATACCAGCTGCTCAGACTGCACACACCTCTTTGTTGAAATCTGTGCCACGTATAAACAGTGGCGCACCCATGATTACCATTTCCACACGTGGGACAACAAATTCTCAAACTTTAATGTAAGTCTAATGCAGCTGGTAACTCGGTGTGATTGCATTTCATTTAATCCACTCAAATGTTCCCGTTCCCTCTTTGTTTCTCTGGAGGAAACAACCCAAAAGGAAAGACTCTATTTAAATTCAAATGGAGATGGTCTCTGGAAAAAAAATACACAGAGCTTTGAGGAATTTGAAATGACTTTCAGACAAATCGCATCTATCCAGAGGCTTCAGAGTTTAACACAGTGAATTAGATCAATTTAAATTCAATTACAGACCCATTCGACGGCTGAGTTTGTGTTCAGTGATGTTTATGTGTCTGTGTGTGCTTCAAAGGTACTGCAGGGAGTCTCAAAAACAAAGGTAAATGTAGTTCAGAGAATAAAATGATTCTTGCAAATGTCACTGTGGTGATGTTAAACCTCCTGGGATATAAGACTGGAATTTTAAGGAGCTTAAAAAAATCTTTCCACTTTCCAATTTTTCCACTACGCAGACAGTGGCTGCAGAGATGTAATGTTATCATTGTTGATGTGAAGATCTAATGTAAGTTTGGATAGGTCGTTAGCCTGCTATTGTCATCAGTGTGAGAGTGGGAATACAAACATACAGTACATCAGAGGTATCAAACATAAAGCCTGGGGGCTAAAAGCGGTCCACCAGAGGGGGACAGGTCCATGCCGGACTGTGGGATGATTTTGGAAAGTGTGAAAATTACACTGAAGATATTAACTGCAATTTTTAATAAATGTAACTGTGCTATTGCTAATTAGCCAATTTTGCTAATTTGCTGCTCAAATTACCCTCCATGGCACCCTCGTCACCCAAAATGTCTGCCAAAAAGGAGAAAAGAAGAAACATGGTGTAGAGTTTTCTATTAAAACAAATGGAGGGGTGTCATTATTTATAGGTTATTATGGTATTATTTTACTGGTCCGGCCCACTTGAGCTCAAATTGGGTTGTATGAGGCCCCTGAACTAAGATGAGTTTGACATGATCACTTCCATAAAAGGATGCTGTTCATATTTTGTCCACTGGAGGTCCTCAGATATCTAAAACGAAAAAGGCAATAAACGGTTCATGTGTTGGCCAGTTCAAGTCAGTGCTCCATTGAATGAACATACAGCCAGTACTATAACACTCTTTTCCTGGTGTGTTGCTCTCAAATGCCCATTTATGTGCAGTTTGTGTTGTTTGAATGATTATAACTGTATTACCTATGGAAAACATGGCACACAAAGAATATTTCTCATTGCAGAAAGCAGACATTAGCATTCAGAGTGATGGTTATGCTGTAGGATTTGCCTTGTCAGTTTGATGTGCCTTCAGAGGAACCATTTTCTCAAGTTCTGAACCACAGGGATTACTGTTTTTTTTTTTTTTTTTTATTGAGTTGGTGCAAAATCTATAACTTTTACTATTATAAATGCATGACTGTGACACCTGGTTTATGATATCCCTGTATTTTAGAAGCACACAGTCCACTTTGAATCTTAAAGCATGCTGCAAAGAGATGAAGGGGGAAAAAAGGAAACAAAAACGCTGGGTGAAATTGAGGATAGGATGTTATCCCAATTAGGAGTGGCCCATTTGAGTCAAATCCTGCATTCCTCATTTAGGAAGCTGCAGAGCCGGTGGGTGGAGCTTGACCTGGTTTGGATCATGATTCCAAACCTACAAACACCCTCATATCTCGGTGTCACGCAGTGTAACAGAGAGTATTGAGTACTCTTAGAGCATGTGAACAGCTATGGCGCCCTGTTGTTGTTGAACATGAACACAGTCAGTGAGGATTTCTAAGGCTGATTTCACTTCACAAATTCAGAAACAAAATCACTTTAATTCATAATTTCCTGAAAGAGTGAGTGCACCAAGCGTGCTTCTCTTCTATGGTGCCGACTTTCCACTGCAGAGCTTTAAATGTCTATTTTAACAAGATAGACAAATACAAAGAGCACTGAAACACAAACACTATTGAAAACAGTCTTCATTTAACTGTGTACAACACTTTTGTACAATGTACAAAAACACAGAGCTGAAATATGATTAATGAAACCTAGTGTAAACAAGAGAAAGCGGGGAAAAAACCAAAACGTCAAATTAGCCATCTGAAATCACTGCAAGGCAGAAAATCCTGTTATATAGCCCAGGAGAAAATGAAAGTAATTAGTTCTGAAAGCAATAAAGTTGAGACTGTGGAGATCACAAAGACATCGAGCCAAAAGATAGTGAAGATAGGAAGGCAGCGACCTCAAACAGCCAACTCTATAATTATGTTTCTTAGTTAAATGTCCAATTTGGCTTTGTAAACCGGCAATACTTGTGATTTTCTTAGCTCCAAACTGTGCCAGCATCATTACGTTTAAAAAAAAAAAAGACAAGCTGCTTCAAGCCCCAAAAACACCGACGTGGTGGCCAGCTTAGACTCAGGTGTGATCATTATCTCTGAATGGCTAATTGGGAAATGTATAATGTGGTCTTGTGATCTGAAGATAAATGGCAAGACGCCGGAGTCCTAGGCCCAGTATAACAAATGCCTTTTTTCCTCCAATCTGCTTGGAATCAATCATGATGATATATGCTTCCAGTGCCCTTTCATATTCAAATGAGGATCCCACTGAGGCAGGGCAGGCCAAGATGCAAACCGTGATTTAAGCTTTTGTAAAAGAGACATATTGGCTATCTTATTTGGATTCTCTCATTTCATCTCTCTTGTGCTGTATTCTGTAGATTTTGTCGGTGATTAAATAAGGCTTTATGGTGGTCCTGGCAGTGTTTATGGTCATCAACCGTAAACATTACTGTTACAGTTGATGTAATTGAGCCTTTATGTTAGAGCCAGAGGTGGGATCAAGTCATTGTTTTGCAAGTCACAAGTCTCGAATCTTTGTCCTTAAATCTCAAGTCAAGTCCAAAGTTCTATACTTCAAGGTTTCAAGTTCTTTTGAGTCTTCCCAACAACAAAAATCTGATGCTAAAATTAAACAATGTAAGCTTTTTAATTTGTATTTATTTAACAAAACAATTATAAAGAAAGTTCAACTTCTAAGTGCTTGCCATATGGGTTTGTTGCCATAATTATTTTTTTTTTGCTATGCTTTGGTGATCAGTGATTTACAATATGTGGGCTGCTTTTTGGCCTTTCGTTGTAAAGCCCTGTAGTGCTGAGCTTTACAGAGCACATTTGAAGGCACCGTCATGTGAGTAACATGTGGCTTAACTCTGTGTCATCTGTCAAACTATTTTTAAAAAAAAACTATTAAAACTGTTTTATGCACACAAATAACATAAATAAATAACATCACTTTTTTTTCATCATTGGGGGAGAAGCAAGTCTTTTCAAGTCAAAGGCTCAAGTCCAACTAAAGTCTTGAGTCACTGGTGTCAAAGTCCAAGTCGAGTTACAAGTCTTTTTACATTTTCTCAAGTCAAGTCAGAAGTCATCAAAATTGTAACTCATGTCTGACTGAAGTCCAAGTCATGTGACTCAAGTCCACACCTCTGGTTAGAGCCAATCTAGAAAAATTGGAGACAGTGCATCACTTTAACTGAATAAAATCTAATCCAGTAGTTTTTATTGTACCAAATATTACTTAATGATTAATAGTGTGTGCTAAACTTAAAGGTGCAGTGTGTAGAACATCGGTGACATCTGGTGGTGATATTGCACATTACGACTCTCACGCGCTCCTGTCTCCACGAACATGAAATGGCGTTCTGGAAAAATAAAACTAAATAAACAAATCTTACCTTTTGTGAAACTGTTGGATTCTAATGAGATTTGTGCGTTCTTGGAACTGAGGAGGTAAACAGGCAAAATGGATATAGGTGGGGTTTTGAAAACACATAAAATGCACAGATTACATGTGTGATGTTTTACGGTGTGTATGGCTCTATTTTTCACATGCCTCCTGTGAAGCCATTTCTGAAAGAGTGTTATAGCGATTCAAATTAAGCCTTACGCCAGTCTGTTTGTTTATTGTATTTCTCTGTTTAAACTGTAAATGAGCCTCTGCAAAGACACATTCTGGACAGTAAAAGCAGTCTACCAGAGGCACGAAAGCCTGAACGAATACTGCGTAACAATTAATAAGTTCTTAATGTGGTCTTTTAGATGTGAAAAGGCCTCAGAGTACCAGCCCTTTGCAAAAGCTTTTGGTGGATACCCTCCTGGACATCTGGTCAGCCAGGTTAAACATCATCCAAAATTGTTTTAAACCTTGGGACTCTGTCAAAGGTGCTTCTGTTTTCCCTTTGCCCTAATCCGTTAATTGCACTGTTTGAAAAACTCTGAGGTACAGTGACCCTGCCAGTTTAAAGCAGATTTTATAGCTTTTCTTACACTATTAGCGAGACATAGGATGTATGAAATTTGGATTAAAGATGCTCTCCACTGTAGCAGACTGGAAAAAATGAAATACACTCTACGTGGCTCCACAGCTAAATTCTTCAGAATATGGCAGCCCTTTTTTGACTATGTGTCACAGTTTCATCTTCCTGGGCTCTCCTCATACTCCACTGCCCCAGTATTCTCTCACCTCGGCCCCTCTCTACCTGCCAGCCACTCCCACCGGTTCACCCCTCCTCGTTCACCCGCTGCGGCGGCTGCGGCTTATCTGCCAATCAGCCCGGTATGTAAGACTCACCTGTTCGCACACACGCTGCCAGATTGTTCCTCTGCATTATGCACGACTCTCCAGCGTTCTTCTCCTGCCTGATCTCCTGTTGCCGACCTCGTCTGTCCCCGACCTGCTCTCCTCGCCTGCCTCCCGGTAAACCTACCTGCCTTCCGTCTCTGACCACGCGCTCTGCCTCGGCGTCCTTGGCATCGTTCTGCTCTTCCCTCGTCTGTACCTCCGCACGGCCAGCGGACTCTACGGGCTGCGGACTCCTCGCTACGGCTTCGGCGACCACAGTAAGCTCCTCTCTCTCATTCCACGTGGCCGGGGAACCGAACTCGTTCCTCAGCCCTTCCCCGTGCTTTAGAGACTGTGTGCGGGCTTTCGGCCTGAAGAGAGACCTGAACGCTGTAGTGACTCTTGCTGCTCTGCTCTCTGTTTGCTATTGTGGCAATAAAGGTTATTACCAACTGTACCTATTCGCCTGTGTACTGCTTTTGGGTCCAAACCACCCCCGTTACAGTACAATCTGGCCAAATATGGACCCAGCGGACACATCCTCTCCCCAGACTCGCTTAGCTTGGGTAGAGGGAGCGCTGCTACAACACGAGGCCCAGCTAGCCTCCAACGCAGCGGAGGCTCGACAGTCTGCTTCGGCTCTGGAACGGGCGCTAACCTCGCTAGCCACCCAGGTACAGCAGTTAGCGGCCACCGTGTCTCAGCAAGCCGTTGCCGCCTCGGCGCCAGCCCCGCCGGTTCCAGCTCCGGCTTTTCCTGCCAGTACTGCACCAGAGCCCCGGGTGGGGGCGCCAGAGCGCTATTCTGGGGATCCAGAGAGCTGCAATCCGTTTCTGACCAACTGCACCATCCTGTTTGCCCTGCAGCCCCATACCTTCGCTTCTGAGGCAGCGAGGGTTGCCTTCGCCATCAACCACCTCACTGGCAGGGCACGTCAGTGGGGAACAGCAGAGTGGGAGAGGGGCACGCCAGCCTGCTCTTCATTCCAGGCCTTTTCAGAGGAACTTCGTAAGGTTTTTGGTCCCGTTTCTCTAGGTCCAGATGCCAGTTGGGGACTCATGAGCCAGAGGCAGGGGAATCGGACAGTGGCCGATTACGCTATCGACTTTCGCACACAGGCCCCACTCAGCAACTGGAACTCAGCGGCCCAGTGTGATGCATTCCTCAATGGACTGGCACCCTACATCAAGGATGAGCTGGCTTCGTACGACCTCCCGGCTTCCCTCGACGGACTGATTGAGCTGACGTCCAGGCTGGACAGGCGCATACAGGCGAGGAGAGGGGAATTACGCCGGGAGGGAGTGGCGCGTCGGCTGTCCACCCGCCTGCGTGGGTTGCCAGATGCCCCCGACCCTGTCGCAGAACCCACCCCTGAGGAGGGGGAACCTATGCAGGTGGGGCGCACCAGCCTGACGCCAGAGGAGCGTGACAGACGACGCCGAGGGAATCTCTGCCTCTACTGCGGTCAGGCCGGACACTTCGTTTCCCGCTGTCCATTAAAAGGGGAGGGCTCAGCAGTGAAGAGGGGCATTGTGCTAAGCCGGACCCGGGTCGTTGCCCCTAACTCGAGACCTTTGTTTCACGTCCAGTTCCTGTTGGCGGGGGGCTCTCATACACTCACCGCCTTCATTGACTCTGGGGCAGATGTTAACCTGATCGATGAGGAGCTGGCCCTCCAACTTGGCATCGATCAGGTCCCTTTGTCCAGCCCGGTGCCGGCCAGCGCTCTAGACGGTCATCTCCTGGGGACTGTCACCCATCAGACCGCGCCCATCCCCATGCTCCTGTCCGGCACCCATAATGAGACCATTCGGTTTCACGTCCTGAGGTCTCCTAATCTTCCTGTGATCCTCGGCTACCCCTGGCTTCGTCGCCATAACCCCCTCATAGACTGGTCTACGGGGTCCATCCTGGGGTGGGGCCCCTCCTGTCATCAGGTCTGCCTCAGGGAGGCGGACACACTCCCACCAGCATCCAATACCTGTTCGGCCACCGACCTATCCAAAGCGCCCTCGCTAAGAGACACCAGGGAGTTCGTTAACGCCTGCCCAGTCTGCATCCAGCATAAGGCCCCACTGCTGGAGGGGGCGCCAAAGCTGGGACTCTGTCCTTCCCCTCGTCCGCGGCATCCCACGAGGAAGAAGAGGAGGAGGGGCTGTCAGCAGGGGGGCCGGAGGAGGAGGAGGCTGAGATGGTCTTCTCGGATGAGTTTTACTCAGGGCGTATACTTGCAGGTATGTTTGTTTTTCCCATATGTATGTACAGAGTGTTTTTTTTTTTATAAACATGTGATTGTTTATGGACTTTAATTTCTAAACCATTGGAATTACACGCATCTGAGATACCTGTCTTCATTTGTTTGTATAATATTCTGGGAAAAAACCCCAAAACAACTGTTTTATTACTCTTTGTATTATTGGTCTGAAAAACCCAATACACAGTTACAAAAATGTTTTAAAATTAGAAATATGAGTGTGCTTCTCATCCAGCAGTGCTCTGTTTGTCTGTTCTGGGCTGTAGCTGGAACATGAAACTTCCACCAGGTTGTGTTGAGCTTCAGATGTCTGAGTGTTATTTGGACACAATTGTGGAGTTGTGTTTGGTGTTCTGTATGCTACAATGCTCTTTCAACTTCACACTGTTCAAATTTACATCACACAGCTTTTTCTGTGTACTCCTATTGTTGTTGTTTCATGTTTCTCGGCTCATGCTTCGGGCTAGTGTTACTCACTGTGTAAAAAAAACAACAATCTGTAAAGCGTCTCCTTTCCCTCCAGCTGGCAGCAGTGTGAGAACAGACTCTTCTCAATAAAATATCATCACACCACAACTATAGCATCAAATTTGCTCCTGGCTTCTTTTTTTTTACGCAAGGCCGTGGCGCATTGACAGCGCTAACAGATAATGGTGACACGTAATTACCAACCTGTGACAGGCCGCCAACAAATGTGTCCATCAGCTCCAACAGAAACCTTAACCTGCTCCAATGAAACCAATTAAGGCCCGATCAGAGTTGAGATTATGGCTCGGGCAGACAGTGCGCTAACATGTCGGCGTGATTTGTTTGTGCGCTCCCGATGCCTTCGTAACACCTGTCGCACTTCCTGTTATCACATCACAGCACTCGGCTTCATTTCAGTGTCACTCAGTGTTCTGCCAGGAATAATTATGGAACAGTTATGAAGATTTAAAGGCTCAAGAAACAATTCTCTGTAATTACAGATACAATTGTCCACGTAGCTCGCTTGGTGTGTGGTTTAAGCCAAAAGGAGTTGGAAAACACAGCACTTATAGTCCTACTTAAAGTTCAACCCATGTGACACATCCGCACATTAGATTTACACATCAACCGAGCATTAATCCAAAGCAACAGCCAAGAAGGAATTGATCAGTCGGGTGTTGAATCGTTAATTAAACATCATCGTTTGCAGGTCAGAGCTAGCAGGGGCGCCGGTCTGAAACTGTCTTCACTGAGTGAGAACATCTTTAATCACGGGTAAACATATTAATGAATTACAGTTCCCAACGTGCATTCGCCACGTGACTGCGCCGAGGCAACAAGAGCAAGCGTCTAATTGCCCCATCCTCTGTGCTTGGGATGAATATAAGAGAGATACACACGCAGACGAGCCTGAGGTCTCAACTTATACCAGAGATTTGTATTGAACGTTTCACGTTGCTTTTTGCCTCTTATCCACCTCTCTCATCCAGTCCTGCAGCGCTCTCTTCCTCTGCATCAGTCTATAATGTACTAAATAACTCATGAGGACATGTAGCACTTGGGCTTTAGAACTGTGCTGACCCCCTTTGATCCCACCAAAAACTTTACATCAAGTTTCTAACAAACACTTATCCAAGAAAACATGTTTTCCCCATCATTTCCATTTTCGGGAGAAGTCTTTGGTATGGCTTCTGTAGGCGATCTTTGGACAGGCTTTCATAAAAACTGTCATAAACCCAAGAAGCGGCAGCCATCTTTCGTCCTTCAGAAATGAAGCCTGTTGGAAAAAATTGTTTTGTGAAAAAAGTTTTGAGGGTTCCTTGTGCACATCCACAGCCCTATAGGCACATCTATAGTGGCAGTAATGGAAGTGGGCTTTCAGCAGAGGGACAGAAGGTGACAGGAGAGACAGATGTAGTGAGCATGTCTGGTTTTCTCCAGCTGCCAGTGGGCTGCTCAAGGACGTCTGAGTCTTATGACTGAGAATAGGAGCAGAGGTACACAAGACATGCACTGATGAAGAGAATACATTACTCAATTTATACACTTGCTGAATGATGCAGAATGAAAATAACTCTATCACAAATCACAATTGCAATACTGGTTCAGTCTTGATTATTCTGTCCGAAACCTGACTTGAAACCTAAACTGAAACAACAAACTGATACTAACTTGCAGATTGTTAATGAAAGAGTAATTGCAGAGTTATCACCAATGTGTTGTGTATTGTTGACAGCAATATTATTTTTTACTTACCCCTCCTGGGTCCCTTGACATTTTTTTTGTGTGTTTTTTTTATTTTTGTGTTGATGCAAATTGCATAAAATTTGGACAGGCTGTGTATTTTGGGGTGAATTTAACATTTTCATGATTTTTTCTTTAAGTCTTTTTAAAAAAAAAGTACCTCCTGTGTCCCTTCACCTTTTTATGTGCCATTGACTCCAATTCAAAATGCATTTTTTTTTTTTCAAACTCTACCATTGCAGTATGATTTTTGTTTTTTAAGGGTTTTTTTCATTCCCTGGTGTTGAATTCCAGTAATGTTACCATGGCAACCATTAAAAACATTTTTTGTGTCCTAGGGACCCAGGTGGAGCAATTTATTTACAAGCAAGTTTGCACAAAAAACTTAACATTTATGAGAATCAATGTTGACATTCCCAGACTCGGATAATAACCCCCCAAATTCACATTTGAATATATGGGATGGAATAAACATCTGGGATTTAAGGGGTTCAAAATTCAGAAAATATTTGTTATGTATGGTGAGGACTGAAGAATATAATAACTGGAAATATGTTGTGTGTCTGTATTTCTACTTAAGTACAGAATGAGAATACTTTGCCACCTCTGTGCTTAGATTATGTTCTAGTAATGATTTGCTGCTGTTTACACATAACACTAAGACATGAAGGCACTGTACAGACATCACATCAGTTTAAAGTGAGGCATACAAAGAAACTAAATTACAGATCAGCCCTTTTTTTTTTTTTTTTTTTTTTACCAAGCTCCATTTAGTTTTCCTCTTGTTGACAATCACTTAAAAGAAAGCGAGCCTCAGAAAAACACATAATAGCAGCTGCTGTCCTTGAGACTTATGCTGAAAAGAAACACCGTATTCCAGTTTTTCTTTTTAGAAGCAAAAATGATGAAAGAAAACAGGGTGAGGAAGGGGCTGGGGTATTGTGTTTAAATCGGATGGCATGAATAGCAGACCTAATTTAGGAGTCCAGAATAGACAGCTGGAATAAAGACGCCTGTTGTGTGATTAATCCCGGCCCGAGTGACCTCCCTCTTCTGAAGAGCTCTCCTGCTTCGCCATGAATCACACTTAGTCACGGCCGACGTTGAAGTAAACAAGGCACGCTCAGCACGGTGAAGAATGAATCATCAAAATGGCCAATACTTATACTGTAGTAGACCGCTGGAAAATCAAAACAGAAAAATACAAAACATATTGGAGAGTTGGCAGAAATCTTAAAGCACAACTAAGGCATGAATAGACACACTGACAATGTATTTTGCATCAGGAGGACGCTCTGGTCACAGGCTGAAGAGACAGAGATACGTTTTTATGGACAAAGGGTCAACAAAGGTCATATAATCTCACTGTGATAAAAATCCAAGGTCAGATCAAAGCTCAAAAAGGCTCATGAAAAAAAAAAAAAAAAACAGCTCTGGAGGCGGGCAAAGGTCTGGCAGTCAGAATAGGGGCAACAAATCAAGTTCAGGTTGTGAGCTGAAACGCCGGACAGATCGGCTTCTTGGCAGGTTCCGACAATCGAGCAAACGAGCACTCAGTCACTGCTGAACTCAATCTGCGGCGGATCAGAAGTGTGAAGCCGCGAAGTGTTTCTCATATGGCACAAAGATGACTGTACTGGCTGTGCAAGTCGAGTGTACTCGGGCTCGGACGGCACATGTGTGTTGAAATATATATGTCTACAGTGTCTTTCATTCACTGTCCCTGCTGTGTGTCCAGTCGAGCGGCTTTTTGAGCAGGAGAAGACATTATTTTTTACAACACTCCACGGGGACAGCCTGAGGACAGGACAGGCCCTCAGGATTGTATACGACGGCCCGTTTGATTTATCGAGTATTGCACAGATACAGAGAGAAAACCCTGGAACAGACAGTTTCTCTTCTTTGAAATGACTTTACAAGCTCAGGAGAGATATAGTTGTCCATAGATGTGACAAATAATATTCTAGTAGTGTCTTAGGAGATAATATAAAAAAAAAAAAATCCCGTTTTCATTATCTAACAGTGTTTTCATATGCAGCACCATGGACATAGCCTGAATGTTCCACAGTCAGAATAGGATGCTGATATTATAAGAAATGAATATATTTCTGATGGATCCTGCTGAGTCATCCTTTAGGTATTGACTTGTACCCTTATTATCGGTTTCTATTTGAGAATATTGCATAGGGACATTGAAAAGTGGTATAATGATTATATATAATTACATATAATGGCACCTTCAGCATAAAGCCAGCTAGAAATATCCGTTTGAATCTAGCTACAGCCAGCACTAATATAATACTTTGGAGCATTCATCAGACAGTTGTGCTTAAAATGATGATTGAAAATGTGATAGTTACATACATCGTGTTGTTTTGGCTCCATCTGAAGCTGGCCTTTTACTCTGGGCTCGCTGAATGGGCCAATAATGCCCAGGAATGTGTGTATCATTTACTGACGCTAGAAATCAATGATGCGTGTTCAGTATGTTGTTGCAGAAAGTGGTCTATTACAGAAATCTTTTGCACCTGTTACATAGATTTGAACTCGAAGTGGTGAGCATGCAGGAACAAACCAGCCTGTATTTATCCACAGCAGGATGTCTCAGAGCAAAGTCAGCAGGTCACTGGACAAAACTGCAGCCAAACAAGTCCATTTTATCTGCAGAAAACAATTTAGTGGAAAATCTAAAATGACTGGGTTTTTCTTTGAACAGAGACATGTGGGTGTCAATCTGTGAGGCTATTTCAGAGGAAGAAAATATTTTTGTGTAAAGCTTTTATTCAGCAGCTGCTGTGCTTCGTTGCCTTTTCACAAAGATTTTTTGCATTATTTTCTTTGTGTTTTCTATTTTCTATTGCTCCCTGTGGTTCAGCAGAGGTTCAGTATTAGTTTAACTGTTTTAAACTTGTGAGGAAAAAGCACAGACACATTACAACCATCAGTCGAACACACACAACTAAATGAAAACTGGCTTTGTCTTGCAAGGACTCATTAAAATCCTCTTATCTCAAGAGAAAGGTTTCAGCTCCAGTGGAGCAGCCACTTGGCTGATAATGACTTTAGTGACAATTCTTATGCAAAAAGTAGCAATGGTTTGTAAAAGTGATAAAAGAAATTGTCAATATTTTACTTTATTTAATACGTTTTTGTTCAAAGCTTACTGAAACAAATAAAAATGATTCAATATATGCAGCTAGAAGCATCTACAGTGAAATGGAGCAGCATAGGAGCAGTTGTATAAAAGGGGCTACTTAATGGAAGTCACTGTTTGGCAGCCTTCCCAACTTATTTTGTTAGTATAACAATTATATATATATATATATATATATATATATATATATATATATATATATATATATATATAAACAGATGACAAATGTATTCCTTAAGGTTTACCAAGGCATTATTATGAGTTTGGTGGTATAGACATTACCACATTCATCACTAAGTAGCCTTTGTCAAACTATGGGTGTCTGTGATGCTTGAAATTTGGCCTTTAGTATTTAATCTAAAAAATAACTGAATTAAAACTCTTAGGGAAATCTTTCTGACAAATTCAGCCTAGAGTGAAAAATGTATGGCACTATTATGTATATAAATGAATAAATATAATATTGTATAATAATCTATCAAAACCTGTTGACTTATTGCACTTTTTACTCCTCTCTCCTCTACAGTTCGAAAACTACTCTCCAGTAAGGGCAACAACTGTTGTCAGTATTTTATTAATCAACACTTACAAATATATCGATTACAGGACATGTAAAATAGCAATAGTAATCTCAACATGTTGGAAATGGCTTTGGGTGCATCTCAAAATGTCCACTATGATTCATACACAGAGTAAACGGTTCAAGCATTTCTATTCAAAACTGTTCTGTTTGGATTGCTCTTGATGCTTCACATTTAAAAAGACAATGGTTCTAATGCAGCCAAGTAATCCCTTTAAAGTGAGGTTTCAAATCCACCGTAAGAACAATCATGCATTTCCCTGAGAAGTAGCGCAACACTTCAGTCCAAAGACCCAGGTAAAGGAGCCCAGTCTCTTTTGTGTTTGTTCTGGTTGGCTAAAGACTTGCCTTTTTCACTGGGTCAGGCTGGACCTGTGGTCATAGACAGTTTCTGCAGAGTGCCACCTGGCCCTGTCGATAGTCCCTGCAGGGGCAGAGGCGCTGGTATTTGGGACTGGAGCCAGCACAACTGAACAACAGTGGCTCCTGCTGCAGGCAGCATTCTTTATGCTCCACTAAGAAGGCTGGTAAGAGGTGGTTCATCTCTGACTCCACTCCTTCACAATGAAAGTCCAGCCTGAAAACAAAGGAAAAACTGGTATTACAAACCTGTTCCGGTCTGTGTTTTTAAAGGTTATTATAATTGCAATCCAGCTAATACAAAACACTAATATATATTTATTTTCAATGTTGGCAGAAAAACCAGAGGGCATCAACGAATTTTCCACTACTAGATTAATATTCATTTTAAAGTTGTGCCTTTGGGATGTGCAAGTGAAGAGATTTATGGGAAAAGAGTTGGCCTGTATCTTTTCCACTATGTGCTGCTGAATAATATTTAAACTAGATGTGAAATGAAGCATGGCACTATGTGAATAGGAAGTAAATGTATTCAATGTATTCAGGGTATTGTTTGGAGAAGGAGCATACTAGACATTTTCAGTTTTGAGGGTATTCTTCAGCTTTATCATCTTTATATACATTTAAGTTGGTTACTGTTTTTTTTTATTTGTTAAATTATTTGTTGTTTTCTAGATACCTTGAAAACAGTTCAGTCCAGGTTATTAGGGGACAAGTAGCCACCTTATGTGAGGTCCAGGTTTGTACACCTGTTCTAAGTTCAAATTCCAGCACTTTTCAAGCACTTTTCAAGGTGTGTTCATGTTTTTCAAGCACTTACAACTGCGGTAAATTACATGTTGACATACATACACTGTATGTAGTTTTTCACATTTAAATCCAGTGTGGTAAAAAAAAGACCCTTTTGTGACATTTCCAACTTAAATTGTTAAAATTGTTGAATACTTTGGAGCACAGACAAGGGATAGTAGTCCCAGCATGTTTTTATCTCTGATCTGCTCCACTAGAGGGCGCACATTCAAAAACACTGGCAGATTACGTTATAGCCACATTTACATTCTTTACATGCAAAATACAAAAAAAATGTTCAAAGAAGAAAACTATTAAATGATTAAAGATTGTGCATTATTATTAAGGCAACACAATTATAAGAATTTCAGGCACTTTCAAGCTTTATCCAAAATTCAAGGACTTTTACAACCTTGAAAACACTATATTAAAATTCAAGCATTTTCAAGGATTTTACGCACACGTACGAACACTGGAGGTCATAGTCACGTGCACAGACAGACACAAATAATAACCCAAATGTGTGATTGTCTTACGTGTTGAATGCCTCCTTAATATTGATGTAACGATAAAAGGCAGGTTCACAGATGAGTCCAGCCTCCTGGCATGCACTCACACAGGACTGGTCTGACCGTGAAGCCAGGACACTCAGTGCACCAAGAGGAGGCCAGGACGTGTGTGAACTGCCACTGAGAGCCCAGGTGAGGACACTGGAGTTGGGCAGCAGAACAAAAGGGCTAGGAGGACTGCCGGGCCAAGACTTGGCTGAGTCTACCGAAGGGAAGGGCTCTTGAGGAGAACAGAAGTCCTGCAGGTGGAAAGATAACATGACCCTTATCAGCTATCATTTATGTCTTTAACTGCAATCACATTCAGCTGTCAGCTAAATAAACACTACACAGAGCAATGGACTAATATTAGTGACGAGCGGCAGAGAAGCGCACATACAGCACAGTACAGGAAATAACACAGGACGAACCGTAGCAATACAACAGTCCTCATAAGAGCGGACAAGTCATCGCCAATCTGTAGGAAATGATATGAATGTGGTTATATCAGCTAATAATAAATGCGATGTGGAGGCAGAATTAGACTCTGGCGAGCTCCCCGATTTGATTTGCCCTCCAGCTGGGGCTATTCATAAGACCCAGGTAATAACATTTCACTGACATGTCCCTCTGGCCTCCAGACCCGTTTATTAAACAAGCTCCCTGCACCCGCAGGCAATAACTGGGCTTCCAATCTCTCCATCAGTCTCTGCACTTCCACCGCACAGGCTCAGGCCATGATCCACACATACACAGCGACACACACTGCGCCTAAGGAGAAAATGAGGAGGCTGTGAAAAGGGGTAAGGTTAAGAGACGAACAAAGAGATAAAACAAAAGGGCTTTGTGTTGATGCTACCACTTTAAATTGTCAAGCTTTTTTTTTTCAGGAACTGCATAGCTTTAAATGGAAAAGGTTAAATCAGAATACGCTGAATTTGTCTTTTGTTCTGCTATAACTTTGAAAGAATTGAAACAAATGAAATCCTTGAAGTCTGATTGGATTCCGGCATAGTCCAACTGACTGAAATATTATAACACTGCTTGCTTCACCAGATAGAAAATGCTCGATAAAATTCAAGACAAATGTCACTTTTATTTTCATCAATGCTGACATTAACACAGCATCATTCCTTTGCAATCACGTCTGAACCCTGCTGGGGTGAAAAGACTTAATTAGTCCTCACTCACGTCTCAGAGTTGACAATATTTCCTTACCACCCATGGTTAGCAATCACAGCAAACAAATGTTAGTCTCTTCCCTGTCTTTATGTTGTTTGGAAAAGAATGGCCTGATTTGAAGAGATGAAAATTAACTCCATTTGAAATTAGAAATGTCAATCAAGTTGATGCCAGTTGAATGCTGTCTCTATAATAACAGCATAAAACAAAAATAGGACATGTGGGTGTCAAATGTGTATCTGTGCTGTGTTTGTCTTGACAAAGAGAGTTGGGTGACAGAGGGATGAGAGCCTTACTAGTTTGGATGAAGATGAGACAAAGTCATGGTGGGAGATTAGGGGACTAACAGATTGGGTCAGAAAGTAGCACAAGAGGAACGCTGTTAGATTTGAGTGGGAAAGTCAGAAATCACCTTGGAGCATATGAGGACAGAGTTAGAGATTGGAAGAGTGATTGACAGTGTGACCTTGTGTAAGGCAGGTGCCCACTCAAAGTCTCAGTCAGTCACAGCATGATGCCAGAGTGTGTTTCCGTCGTGTGGAAGCAGAGGAAAAGACCCTTTTCTAACCCGCCACAAACTCAACTGAGCTACGACACTTCAGCTAAACCCTTTGTTGTACTTATCACATATTATTAATGGATTACTATATGCATTTCAACATTACTTTAGCATACTGTTCATGAGTCAAAAGGTGAGCAAATAGGTGCTTCACTAAACATGTCAAAAATTGTTTATACATTGATCAGAAAACCATCAGAAATAATGTGCTCTTTTCAATCATCAGGGAATGTTTCTGACAGATATTGTTCTGTATAACAGTATTGGCTGATGAACAGAATGTGAAAGAAGCATAGAAACAGGTAAAATGCTGGAGTGGTACTTTATGAAGCAGTGCGGATTGGCCATCAGGATCAAGGATTCAGCACACTTCAGCATTCTCTTTCATATAACTTCAGACTACAGAGTGGAGCCAATTAAATAGCTGTCTCCTGTCAACAAAGATGCTGAGACAACTCTTGATGTGTAGACATCCTTGTATTTTCAGTTATACCTTACATACAGCCTAATGTTATAACCATCTGCTTAGAATGTAAATTCTGTCAGCAGCTGGTAACAGACTCAAACACCTTTGAAAGAACAGGACCCTAAACATATTCTTTCCAAAGGCAGCTACAAGCAAGTGCACTGCAGTTTTTTGGTGGAAAAATCAGGAAAAACTAATGATATTTTAGGGTAGTGCTGTAGTCGAGACCGCATTAACGAAGACCAAATCTGGTGAAAAAGATTTGAGAGTATCGAGACCATGTCAAGACCAAGGCTATATCATGACCAGGTCAAGGCCGGATCAAGACCAGAACCACTGTACAATACACTGTAATAGATATAAGGGAACCGTTACAACATGTACACGCCCAGTTTTACACCAAATGCAGACTCAAGGACGTTAGTGTTTGGTGAAGGAGGCAAAGTTATAAAAGATTTTTAATGAAATATAAAATGATTAAGGTTTTCAGCCAATCCGTAGAACAGACAAATATGACATTTGTGGTCTTGTTTGGTGTTGGTTAGTCTTGGTTGGTCTTGGTGTCCGAGACAGAGACAAGACGAGACAAGACATGAGTTTTAGACCAAGAGAAGACCAAGACTTTTACAAAATATTCATAAGATCGGTCTTATGTACAACAAAACTATTTCAGGGTTTTTCTAAAGAAAGAATTTATTATATGGCCACTTAAAATGGTTGTGTAAAAACATTTATAGACGACACTCGGCTATGGCTGAAAAAAAGAATTGCTAACACAGAACCTGAAACTATTTGCATTAATTACTGCTATAACAGTGGCCATCCATTTTTTAAGTGCAGACAATTCTAAGTCTTTACTAAGCACTGCATATTAATAATTCATTGACCTGCACGATTAAGTCAGATACGAGCAGTTAATCAATTACAGAATTACTGTTTGTGCTGTGATCGAACCTGCTGTGAGGCAACAAACAGAAATATTGTGCAGCCACCGTCTCGGGATAGTGTTGCAGAAGCAGGAGCATTCTCTGTGCACCTGCTGTGAGAGCGAGGCTTAAACGCACCTGGTTCTGGATGTAGGCATGAACTCTCTCGAGCATCCCTTCACAAGTGTACTCATGGGGCACGAACGGCTCCACCTGCAAACACAGATGTTCAAGCAGACTCAGACAAACAGTGAGAGTGGTGTGTGTCCACAGAGACTAGTGGCTGTAGTTACACACGACAAGCCTCTGATAGTTAATCAAAGCTGACATATTCATTAGCGTAATTGTGAGAGGCTTATATCATTTGAGCCATGTGAAAATCAATGACCTAATACATCACACATGACAGCTTTGAAAATTGATTTCATTATTTTTAGTGATGACTACATCAATATGTCAAACAATGCTTCAACTTGGTAGATGCTAGAACACTGAGCCAGATGGAGCAGAGCTGAGGTTTTTGTCCTGTCTTGGTCTTTTGGGTCCATTGGAACCTGTCACTCACTGCTTAGCATTAGATGACCCACAAATGCATTAAAATTCATTAGAGGACATTGATCAATACATTATCCTTCCTCACAGTGTTTTAGTAATACATTAACTGGCCATCATTGCCATGAAAGCTTTAAGAACTCACCTTCAGGAGTGTTTTCATGAAATGTACCATAGCAATAGTGTGGGATACATGCTGTCTGCTTATGTTGTGGATTTTACTGCACAGACCATGAGATTTTCTTTAGCTCAACAGAGATCCTATTGTTTACTATGGAGCAACAAAAGCACTCAGGCTTTTAAGTTGATAAATGGTTTCGTTTAGCTCTGTGTTCCTTTTAGCACTGTGTTATTACTTTATTTCATCTGAGTTTAATGAAATGTATCTGGCACTTCATCAGTTATTCTGCAATGCAATTTGCCTTTTGGCCACTGTCATATAATAGAGTTAGAGTGGTAGCAGGAAACCCTTCATAGAAGATGATTTGAATTCAGTAGTGGGAAACGTTTTAAATGACTGTATAATGTAGCCATGTTAACGGTTTCTATTGTATGTCTAACCTCCACTGTTCCTTATTTCTATACGACTGTATGATTGCATTTATTTCAGTTGGACTATGGTGCCAACAGAGAGTTAATAATATAATGATCTTGACCTTACCCCTGTTACTGGAGGGAACACATCCCAGTGTCCCAAACAAAGAATGGTGTTATAGTCCAGTATACTGCAGCACTATCTAATCACACCCATCAAACCTTTAAATGATTAACTTTGTGCCACCACACCAATTTGCATCTACCATAGACTAGGTAGAAGCACACATGCGTCATGGATTTGCATGATGCTTGGTGACAGATTGAGCACAGAGTAATTCATTATTATGATGTGCTGCTGACAATGCTTGAGGGGCTGCCCTCTGGAAAGCGGCCATGTAAACCCAGGTGTGGGCATGGTTTACCTACTGAGCCACTCAATATCTCAAGCAATTAGCGACAGTGTGTAGAAAGCCAGCTAAGCATTTTGCTGTAATGCCTGGTGCCTGATTAAGAGCCATATTAACAATGGAGGGGCTTCAAAAGTGGATCAGAGAGGTGGGGGAACATAAATTATGTTCACACTTCAGCTGTAAAAGGTGTTAAGCTCTAGCACATTATTATATTAAAAGAAAAGTGGAGAACACAAAGAGTGAACATACATTGAGATCCAGGATTTCACGGATGGTGTCATTGAATGAAGTCCAGTTACCAAAGTCAATGGTGACAACATGTGGTCTGCCTATATACTGCTCTGCATAAGGATGTTGACAGGTCACCTGAGAGACAAACACAAGGATATCTTCACACGACTGAAGACTGCATTAGACCCATGGCTTACTTATCATTAACACAACACATTAGTGCCTACCTTCCTGGCGGTGGGCTTCCCTTTGAAGAACTCATGATTGTAGGAGCTGTGAGGAGGATTAAACATGGGCTGTAGGAAGATGCAGCCATTGGCTATAGCCTCCAGGGCGCGAGGGCCCTCGTATGGGAAGCCAAATCCAATAAAAAGCTTGACAAGAAAATGGCAGATGGAGAATATATTAAATGTTGTGTAGGAGTGTATACATGAAGCTGCTTGTATCCTTGTAAGTTACAATAATTTGTCAACCTTGGCTTTACGAAGGAGCTGCTGCAGCTCCTGCTGTGGCAGCAGACCATGGTTCTTGACAAAAGCAGGGACCTGAGGAGGACGCTGAGAGTCATAGTAAACTGTGCCATGGATCTCCATGTGGTGATGCAGAAGGTCCAGAAATTTGTCCTTACCCTTTTGGATATAAAACAGTTATCTGTATTACTCTAAATATAATAAATTATTTTGGTAATAGTTGGCATGCGGCTTATTTGCCATAATTAACTCTAATGTTTATTCCATCAAACTTAATGAGAGTTCTTTTGGTTATATTTATGTGTCTATTTCTTTTCATCCATTATAATCCTCCATACTAAACTATGACATTGATAGTATTACAATAAAAGCATTTACTCAAATCTTTTATTCTATTTTTGTAAGAATGCTAGAGATTCTTTGTGTCTTTAAAACTTTCAAGCTTTTTTATTAATGTTCATCATGAGCAATGTATTATTTTGATTTGATTCATATTTTTCTTGAAAAAAAAAAAAAATTTTCTACTTCACAGGCTTCACCTCAAAACATCACAAAA
>JAWCTZ010000867.1:0-29178 GCA_036850595.1 Rhyacichthys aspro | reverse complement strand
GTAACGTGATATCAACTTTTGTTTCATTTGATGATTCAGTTTTTACATAGCTCTTTTTTAACATGAACTTGAAATTACAATATTACTTCACTTAAATAAAGGCAGCAGGTGGCTAGGAAAGTGGGTTTATATCTGACCTGAATATCATATTAGAAATGAAGGAGGGTAAAGCTAGAATCTGTTGAAATAAACGGTAGAAGAAGAAGACTGTTTCCTTTAAATCTAGAGCGCTAAACTTTAGGGACTAGTCACAAGCTCTGTTCATGAGTAAATTAAATAAATGCAGCTGTGTTATTCCGTGTTGTTACCTGTTTCCTGTAATCTGTCCAGGAGGACTCACCTCCGTTCTTCTGGCAGAGGTAGAAACGCCTCCAGACGTTCCCGAGGCCTACGGAGAAGCCGACCTGGGCCAGGATGTACTGCAGTTTGCTGTTCCAGGCCGGACGCTCCGGCTCCTCCTCGTCGAGCCGCCCTCCTCCACGTCTTTGCCGTCGCTCTCATGTTTGTCCACGATCAGCGCAGACTTTTTGAAGGATTCGTCACAGGATTCGTCCTCGTTGGAAAGCAGGTCCCGCGCAGACTCCGTGACATCGTCGTCAAGCTCTCTCTGGCGGCCCTTGCTGTTTTTGGGCATTTGATAAAAGAGAAACAAGAGCGAGGGCTGAAGTGTCTTCGTGGATGGAGAGCTGGGAGGCGGGGCCCCCAGGGAGTCAGAAGTGACAGTTTTTCAAAATAAATGTGCAAAAATGCAGTTTGTAGAGTGTCAGAAAGTTCAAAGTCTGTGGTTTTTCAGAGTTTATGAGTGAGAAGAAAGTGGTTTGTTTCCGCTTTTTCACAAAATATCTACGAGACACAAAGGAAACATCAGTCAGTCAACAACCAACAAAGGACTAAAATAAGGCAAGTTCATTCATTACATCTGTCACTCATTTGTTTAATCACTTTTTACACTTTTTACATCACTGGATCAGGCTGGGTTCAGTGTCTCGTAAGGACACATCCCATCACAAATCTGGTGATAGGATGGTAAAATGGAGTAGTCACTGATGCCAAGTATTAAGTTTTATCAGTGTTATTTTGATGGAGTTGAACATTGAGTATCTGAGGAGGTCAAACCAGAGGAAATATTGGTATCTGGTATCTCTATCATCCCAAATTAAAACACCACAATCATATCCTAATACAATAGCATAATATCAGGTCTGGAATATGATCTTTTGTGAGATTTATTGCGATAATCTGCACAGCTACAGCACACTTAAATATAGAGACTAAATAGAGTCCATATAATATGTGTAATATGCAGTTTCAGTCTTTAATATCATAGTTTAGTCTGTTGTTTAGTACTACTTTAATCTTAATTTGGTCCAGTATTAAGTCTGGTTGTTTTATATGAATATTATTTTAAAAACGCTGCAGGATGTTCTTTAGATCTGGTGCTATCTCACACGGAGATCACATGTTCGAGCTGCACTATCCTTGAACAGGGATCATTTTATTTCCAAGTCACTGTTCCATGAAAAGGGGCCGGGGCCGGTCGTGGACTTCAGTTTGAGTCTCACCTTTCTGCCTCCTGAATAATTAAAGATGGCAGATTTGCATACGAACCCAAACACTGAAGGGGAATCCCTCAAATATTAAAGGCTATCTGATTCCACAACAAACTACATTCACAAAAAGGGGCTGCTCCACTGACTTTTAGCTTTTATTATTGTTCTACTGCAGATCCTCGAGACTGCTGTCATCGTAGCTATATGTGGACATCTTTTAAAAACCTTGACTGTGCAAAAAAACTCAACGAAAACCAGCTCACAGTGGGCAAAGGACAAAATATAGGCCCTTTTTGTGTTTTTAAACAACATAAGCTGCTCAGTTTCGCCGACCGCAATACATTTTCAGTGGCAGAATTAGCATTAGCCAACAAAAATTTTAAATTGTGCATAAACAAGAAGTTTTTAACAAATGTCCTCAACAGACGACATGTGGTTAATGTCAAAGCCTCAGGAGAGAACATCAGAGACTAGCGAGATATTAAATTGTTTTCTTTAATCAGGACAATTAGCCGCTAATTGTACCGGTGTGGTGGGGTAACCATAGTAACTAGCTAATAAATTAGCTTATGTTGTAGCTATCATGCTAAATAATTAATTTCTATGCTAATGTAACCTTTGTTTTTTTATACTGTTGCATTGTGCTCCTTTCTCAGTAATTATACGAAAATAAAAGTCAGTTTGTCGACTAGAAACTTTTTATTTATTTATTACTTTTTAACTGTTAAAATTTACGGGACAGTCCGGTACTTCCGTCATCAAGATGCGTGCGCAGCTTTCCACGACGTCACTTTTTCTCAACATCTAAATAGATCATCTTTGCTCAGGTAACTCCGTATTTAAAAGCACTATCTTTTAAACTCTTCATGTGTTTACTCACCGTGTTTCTGCTCTTGACCTTCACTAAAGCATCACTCAGATCCTCTTTACCTCCATCCACCCACTCACACTAACCTTACATAAAAAAACCCAAACACTCTCTATTTGTACACATCACACTTGTTTCCTTTGTAATTTTCCACAGATTAACATGATTTCTGTGTGTTTCTTCACTCACTGATGCAACATTTTGGTTTATTACCTAATGTAACCTTCACGTTCTCATGTAGAGTCTAGACTGGTTAAACCCACATAATTATACTATTTACATCACTGTGTATATTTATTTAAGTTACCCTTTTTCTGATTTAAAATGTAAAAAATGCTGTTTTTGAATGTATTGTCTTGCTATTGTTGCATTAGACCACCGCTGCAACCAAAAACAATGCTTTACGTGAAGAATTTTACGCATGTATCGATATTAAAACCGCTTTATTCGCTTGAAAATAAAGACAGCTCTTGCACATCGCCCTTTGGTATCATTTAACCAGCGTTACTTGAGATGATCTGTTACCTGACTTCACCCCTCGGAGAAACAGGGTGTTCCAGACCAGTCCATTTTGTCTGGTTTTGCTTAACACAGTTCACGCTTAGAGCCTCATGCTACGATTCATTTTATGTCAGACAATGATTTATGGGTCAAAAATTGGAGCAGACTAAAAGGGTGTGGATTTGGGAGAAAAGGCGCAACATCACTTTCATTTAGCATCTCTCACAAAAACGAGGCGTTAATCACAAATCTACTTTCACTCGGTTTGAGACACCCCTCCGTCTCCCTCCCTCCTTCTTTTCGCTGCGCATTGGATTAGCTGATTAATAGATTCTCCCTACGGCGCTTCAGATTAGCCTGGTTTGGAATGGGGCACGGACAGGGCCGGTGTTTCATAATCCAGGCGCAGTACAAAAGCGACGAGACGATGCTCCTATAACCTTCACTGCAGCAAACACCGCGTGTCTGGGCGCGTTTAAAGCCGGTGCGCGTCAGAAAAAGGCGTGGGATTTTCTCATGACTCATTACACGGAGAGGTGATGCATCATTAAAAATACACGAGGTTTTATTTATAAAGAGAAAAGCGTGCATAGAGGAGGTCAAAACGCAGGTGCCATGTGCGTTAAAATGACACGCTTTGTTCGTAAATTGTAATTAACGCTTCACGCCCTCACTGCGTGTCATCCGTGGGAACTATTTCATCATCTACCGCCACATCCTGCGCCCTGGTCCCACTCAGACGCACGCACATCCTTTAATAAGCCTTTAATAAAACGAGATTGAATGTAATAGCACTTACCTGGGCGTAGGAACAATGAGGGTTTACAAATGGCGCGTCTCAAGGAATGAAATTGTGAGAGCGCATGCAAGGAGCAGGCATTATTACGAATGTGCTTCTTCTTTATCCGTGGGCCAACACCGGGGAGCTGTGAGAGGAGACTGACTCGGGCACGGTGACTTCCACGGCTTCAAGACACGGACGTAACAACGAGAAAAGGGGAGCTCTAACTCAGACCAGAAAACATCTTGGCGTTTTTTTTCACGTTTATCGCAAAAAATAAGCTCCTAAACAAAACTAAAGTGTATATTGTGAAAGAATAGATCGTGTTTTGTTGGATCTGTGAATGATTTTAGTTTCAATTCCACTGTTTGAGTCGTCACCCCCCTGTTTTTGACTTGGTACGGTCCACTACTACACCACACTGACAAACGAAAAGAGGCAGGATGCAATGTGCCACTGTTTATAAACGCACTTTTCTCTTGTGTTTTGTATTTTCACTTTAGAACAAATACAAGGACTCGGTATAGTTTAAAACTGGTTTGTATTTAACACTAGGGCTGGATTTTATTTAAAAATGATTTTTTAGTTTTTAGTTTAGTTCAAGGCTGGGGTTGTGCGCGTCATCAACCCGCGTAAAGGCGTCATGTGCAACAGACAATAGAAGTGGTTTACCGCTGTTTGTGGCACAAGTTGAGAGGGAAAAGCGTCATGTCAGACTGGGTTATGGCAGTGAGTCAGAAGTTTTCACTATGTGTACCACCTCATGCAATATTTGACACTTCAACGACCTGCTTTTCTGTCATAATCGAGAAATAATTGTAAGTTAAGTATATTTATAATAAAAGACACTGATCAGATATAATATTTTGGGACTAAAAGTTAAGTGAATAACACAGATTATCTCTTCATCATGGCTCCTTTTAGTGAGTGGGATGTATCAGCAGCAGGTGAACATTTAGTCTCAAAGTTGAAATGTGCAGCGAAAGGATTTGAGTGAGTTTGACAAGGACTGGGTCAGAGCATCTCCAAAAATCTCGTCCTCTTGTGAGTGTTCCTGGTCTGCAGTGGTCAGGATCGAGGAAAAGTGTGAACCGGGACGGGGTCAGGGGTCACTAATGCAACAGACCAGATACTGTTGATTAAATTGATGAAGTTAATGCTGGTTGTGATAAAAAAGGTGTTGTTGATCTATAAGATGTCCCAGTTTAGCATGGGCCACATAAAAACAGGGTTTACATTAAGACAAAGGGACCTGTTCTGAATAAATTAAAGCCTCCAAAGCTATAAAAAGGTAGATTACAGATAGACGTTTTCAGAAAGATCCCTCAGATACATTTGATCTGAGAGACTGGGTTGTCATCTCAAACCTCTTTGTGTGAACTTCACATAAATCCTATTATTTCCAGTCCTTGGCTCTTGCTCCTGACCCGAGGGAAGAGGACTGTCTCACCGTTTCTCTGTTTCGGAGATTGGTGAACATGACTCAAACAAAATGACCGGGGAATCTCTGTCTCGCTGCAGATCTCAGCTTAAACGGCAGAACAGAGCGTATTGATCGCTCCTAACGGCCTCCATCTCATTAGTGAAGTGGGGCAGGAAACCGGAAAGCAGTGACACACAAGCAGCGGGTCTCGTGATGCTCACTCTACCGCTTTGTTTCGGCTGATGACGCTGTAATTTATCAATAATTTAATGCAGCCACTTCTTCAAAAAGCCTTCAAAGTCTCTACATGCTCAGGGCGAGGACAAGTTTTCTACCACAGCATATTTGATCTCCTTTGGTAAATGTAAAAAGCGTGGTTATTCCTCTTTCCTTTTTTTCTTACTTATGGACTAGTGTTTTTTCTTGTGGCGCAGAGCAAAATAGTTTTAATTATGACCTCATTATTTTTGTCTCTTTTCACTCTGTTGGAGGTCCATGTGTAGATCATTGTCCCATTTAACATTTATAAGACCATAACAAACCAAGTCTCAAATTAACCAACTTAATAAGAGCTGGATGTCTGCCATAAGCTTCAAAGATACCCTTTTTTATTAAGGCTTCGACTTCAAGTGGGCACAGGCAAATAATGGCAAAAAAATCTCACAGTGTGACAGGGTTTTGTGAAATTCACTTCTTCACCAACATTGGCCGTTAGCATTAGTTACATTAGCTACAGAAATCTACACTTTGGCCCTGTTCCAAAACTTGTACACTTCAAAATCAAGTTCCCTCCAACGGTGCAAGTGCATAGTGTGTCCCAATACTCCAGTAAAGTTCTCCACGGTGCCCTTTATCCACACTTCCAGCAAACGTGGATCAGACTTTGCTGAAGAATATTACCCACAATCCGTTTACGAAGGCGTTTCGAACGGACGAGGCTTCGGTTTTTAAGCAACGAAACACAACGAGCAAAAATCAGCAACTGGCAAAAATGGAAAACATGTAAAACATATTAAAAGCTAAAATGTTAAAGAAAATTAAACGAATAAACCCTTTGCAACACTGGATAAATGTTGTGTACATGCCTTCTGATTGACTTTCTGATAAATCCACTACAAATGACAGCATCGTGTTCTTTTTTTGGCCTCGTTCTGATTATAAAGAACAGTGACATATACAGGGATGTCCTAGTTCTTCGATCTAACAGTTTTGGACCCTTTGGACCACTTTACGCCCTTTGCACTCTTTCAGGAAGTGCTTAGGGTGTACTGCGAGAAACTGAGTGCACTACATTTGAGCACTATAAATGGCGTCTTCAGGAGCATTTTCAGACACATTTGTCATGCTTCGTGCTTCCTATTTTTCCATGTGATAATTAATCCTGTTTCTATCTTCTCTGGTGTTTTTAAACGTGAAGTGATTTTTTGCTTTTTGCCACAGTTCACTTTACAGACAGATGCTCACCTGTTGAATAGTTCATGACGCGGCGCTGACTTTGGAAACAGGATCTCGTCGTCCGTCACGAGGCCGGGGGTTCACACAGCTCTCACGGAAAGTTACGACAGATCGGTTTTCATCGTGTCACAGGAGCTCTCGACCAATCGGGATCGGCAGAGGAGGCATGAATGAACCGAGAGATTAAAACATCTTTAAAACAAACATCTGAGGGAACTTGAGTGCAGTTTGTTTGTGGTGAGAAGTCAATCAGAACCAAATGCAGTAAGAACATAATGAGATGTGCTGTTATTTTCTGCAGAAATGTGACAAACCAAGGCCAGACTATTCATAGGGGTTATCTTTTGTGTTGTTTTTTGTTCGTCTCATTAGCAAATTATTCGACAGTACTGATATAAAGTAGAATTTAGACTTTAAAACACTGTCAGCAAAACGAGTTAGTAGCATTGTATTTGTATGGAGGATCGCAATTTGAAATGTTTTGTCTAAATTTTATTTGACTAGGCTAGCTTTTCAACATAAAATTTAAATAAAATCTGACAGCAGGTGAAAACTAGAGCTGTTTTTGGAGAGAAAAGGTTTTTTTTGGACATTTCATTTGGAGAACTGAACTTCAGCCGCTGTTTTTATTGTCCCAGTCTTGTTTTTGATGGACGTCTGCCTGTCCTGGGTCAGTATCTGTGCTGTAGGTACTGATCTTTTGTTTTTGTATGAGATTATAATTTCCTCCTCTTCCTCACTTGGCTTCCTCAACAGCACTGACTCAAGGAAACCCAGTATAAAGAGTTCACACGGAGGATTCGAGGCTGTAGTGTATCTGTCGCAACAGTTAACGTCAGATCAGAAAGTGTTGTGCGTCCTTCAGAGCGGCTCGTTGTTTACTCTGTTGCATTCTTCTTCTTTGTTGGATTTGTTATCGTGCTGCGCCGTGACCTCCTCTCGCTCGTTTCTGGATAAAGAGTGGTTCACTTCTCTCTGTGACTCATCCAAAACACACTTTGAATCAGATAAAAACAAAGTAAATGTGATAAAACCTAATAATAATAGTTTTTCTAAATTATCTGTAGTTGAGCACATTTTAATCAAGGGAACTTCCTCTGCTTGTTAGTGCTCAAGGCTGGAATCACAGCAACAAATAGATCTTACAGTTAGTGGCGTATACATTTAAACAGAAGAAGTGTCAAACAGAGAAACACAGCTGTAGCTCCACTGCTGCTGTGACTGTAAGGGATCTGCTCACAGACAGTAGGCTGTAGATCTGTTACAGGGAAATAAATCCTCTGTGTAATGCTTATATCACATCAATTCAAGTTTCTTTGTGTCAAGTTTTGTCACAAGAAGCTCTACTGTGAGCATAGCACCAATAAGCTATTAGCTAACTTTTCACAACAACAAGGAACAGAGTTGAACCAGGACAGGGTCAAGGGTCATTAATTAAGGTGTTGCTCAAATTGATGAAGAAGTTAAAGCTGGTTTTGATAGAAAGGTGTCAGAATACACGGTACATCAGTTAGTTGTGTTCGGGACCAGTTAGTGTGACCTCTGACCCCTGTGCATCAGAACCAGAGCAATGGAAGAAGGTGTCCTGTCTGAGTCTGAGGTGTTGGACAAACATAAATAAAAAAATATAAATAAAAGTGTGGGGTGCAACTATGCTTTAAAGGCTGTGCCATTGCTCCTGTCTGCTTCTCCAAACTGGAAGTGTGCTGATAATCATCTATTGTAGAGAATAAGACTGTCTTTTACTAAACACTGCCCCTTTAAGAACGCAGCTCTCCCACCATGTGTTGTGTTTGTTTTAAAGACCTCCTAAACCTAATCTAAATACAAACTGATCCATGTCGTCTCTATCAGACCTTTCCTCAGCGGTGACAAAGAGCTGTGTTTCTCTGCAGTGACTCGCTCTGAGCTGCTTTGATAACGCCAGAGAAAACAGAGAGAGCGGTGACGTCTGAGGCCGACGCAGCCTTGATGCAGCCTTTTCTCTTTTAGCAGAAGATGATGAGAGTCATTTTGACACAAGGCCATGAGAAGCAGAGAGAATATAAACGTTAGACTGTGATAAATGATATCTCTCTGCAACATGTTGTGTCTTTACTGAAGGTTAAGAGTGAAATACAGGATTTAAATGTTCTCAAGTATAGGTTTATTTTAAATAGTTTAAGTGAAGTGATTCTAAAGGCATTGTAACCTTAGGAAAAATATGTTTAACTGTTTCACTTTTAATGTTTGGGCAGATATTATAGTTCCAGTCTCTTAAGACAGGGCTCTAAACTCATTTTTCCACTGGTTGCACTGGTTTTAATGGTCTACATCGACAAGTGATTTGAGAAAAATGACTTTGAGACACTTTGTTTTAGCATCTGTCAGAATAGTCTTCTCACAGACATCACCCAAAATAATTAAACACCTCATTTGATTCAATAAATGTTTGGCTGAAATGGTCAAAGAGTTGTTAAAACGCATTATTTCTGCCCTTGTCTCATCAGTTCATATTAAATATTATCCTAAAACCACAGAGAATAGAGCAGACATTTTGAAACAGAAATGGAAACTGCTTTTATTGTAGTAACAGGTCACATCAGAAAACTCAGTGTTTCAGTAAAGACATGATTTATACCTCGATATTGCATTTACTTAATTTTACTTTTGATTAAAATGTTCGCTGTGCTTTTTTGATTAAACAGAGCCCGTAGTTTGGTGAAGGTTAATATAAAGCCGGGCAGACATTGTGAAACTTTAGGCCCAAATGTGTAATGTCAGAAATTTTGGTCACAGAAAAACTTTCCTCGTGTGAGATTTATTCAAACAGTGTGAGTTGGGGTTTGATTTGAAACTCTCTAAAATGTGAGGCGAAATAAAACGAGAATAAAGCAGCTCTATTGTACAATTACTGTCTGAACATTTAGACGAAGGGAAGAAAACGGTCTATTGTTGACATTTCTCAGTAAAATGCTCGGAGTGAGACTCAGTTGTCATAATTATATCTTTACAAGATGCTACTCATGTTAGGATCATTAGTGAAAACTGCTACGGACTGTTATCCCCAAAGAGTGTTTGCTTTCATCGACTAATACACTTTATTCTTGCTTTATTACAACTTAAACATAACTATATGGCAGTTTGTTTTTCTATAAAATCAGATGTTTCTGTCGGTCATGAGCCTGCCTCCATCAGTAATAATAAATCCACTCTTTATCATCTCTCCAGGGTTTTCTCTCAGAACAAATACAGTCCAGGGGTGTCTCCTCGTCCTTTTGTCCATTCAGTTTTCCATAAAGATTAATAGTCAGGTTTGTTTAGAGCTCACAGATTTTATTTATCTGTGTAGCAAAATCAAATCAATCAAATCCGTCTACAACCTGTTCACATCCAATTAAAACCTGCCCAAATTAATCTAAAAACTGTTCAAATCCACCTAAAAATTGTTTCAAATCCAACTAAAACCTGTTCAAATCCACTTAAAAACTTTTCAAATCCAACTAAAACCTGTAGAACATAAAAGGAGGAAATTGATGTTAAAGATAACTTTTGTAAGACTCAAATGAAAATGAAATCTCACATTCAAAATTGAATAAAAGCCAATTGTCACTATCTAGGATTCTCATTAACTATCGTGGCCCCTCACCTCTTTGAGTTTGGTTTAGAGTCTTTGCTTTGTTTAAAAATTAATTTTATTGTCCTGATTTATTGTCATTTCCCCAGATATTATTGATTTTCAGTGTGTGGTTCCTGTTTGTCTCGTGACACAGCGCTGGGACGGTCCTGGGACGGTCCTGGGACGGTTCTGGGACGCCGCTGAGACGCCGCTGAGACTCTCCACAGCTGGGCTCGGTGGGGAGTGTTTCCACGACTGAAGTGGCCTTTTAATGGACAGCGGGAGGTCTGGTGTGGATCCAAGATTAGAGACATTAAAGAAGAGTAAACGTTTGTCAAAATACCAAAATCAATGTTACATCATTGGTTGCAGCATCAGTGCACTCTCAACACGCAACATGAGACGGTGACATTACTGTTTTTGGCAGGTGTTCTCCATCGAGGCATCTTCAGACTCAGAGAAGAAGGATAAAAGAAGATAAGCATTGTTCAGTAAAAACAAAACAACACATGGCTCGTTTTGTTTTTTAGAGACAGAGAGTTGTGGAGGAAGTGAGAGCGGTCAGAAGCAATAAGTCGTCCATTTTTATCTTGTCTCTCAAATATTGTTCTGTCTGTTTAAAGGCTGATTTTACAGTTGAACAGGAGAAATACAACAGTTAGTGTAAGTGAATTTATCAGGCTGAACTTAGTCCTGAAAAGAGTGTGAATAAAAGACAGACCCGAGAAATTCTGGATGTCTTAATAAAGCAGCACTGCGTAACTTTTCTCCAGCAGAGGGCGCTGATCTGTCTCTGTGTTACCTCACTGTCAGCGCCGCCATGTTTGTTTACCATTAGATAGAGTAGATAGAGTGGGTCTTTTTAGTGGATTTTGTACAAATACGACTCTGTTAGGGTCCAGTGTATTTTCTTTATTATATGTGCAGCGTAACTATCACTAATCACGATATGCCACCGTCCCGGGACAGGAGAGTTATATTGGAGGTGAACTGTGTCAGTGAAAAAGACATGATTCTACTGATCTCATGTCTAAGAACCATCAAAATGATTATGAGAATAAATATTTTAGGGCAGAAACTTACAGGACAACTTTATTTACCATCAGCATGGACCTGGAGACAGATGAACTCTCCATTTTCATGTCCAAATATTTATAAAAGCATGTGCTACGTCACAAATGTAACATGCTTTAGCTCCGCCAGATATTTAACCTCGAGACAAGGCTCTGAGTTATCTGTGTTATCTCTGATCAGCTGGACCAGAGCAGGCTTCAGATTTATCAGAGATGAAACACAGTACAGTGAATAGTATCCTGCTGGAGCTTTCACACCTGAAGATTTGATTCGGATTAAACGGGAACGTCAGAGAGAGGTGTTAGATCCTGATTTCCAGCAGCTGTAGAAGTAAAAGTAGAAGCAGACATTTTGACTTGTGAATCATCCTCCTCTGATGTCTTTAACCTTTGGAGAATTACCACACACTATTTCACAGATGCCTTTCAGCGGAGGATTATCAGCAGTAAAGCCCTCTCTCCAGGAACTGTCCTGTGATTCGAGGGAGGACCCGGTCATGGGACGTCCTGGGCTCATCACGGCTCCAACAGCAGACCCCACACACAGATCTACTGTAAGTCTCCCTTTAAACACATGAGGAGAATCACAAGGAATTCAATTGAGTGGCTTTATAATCTGATAAAAAAGAAGATGGTGCCGTGAGAGAAGCAGCGGGTACACTATGCTCCACTGCCTTTTATCTGTTTTAGTAGATTTTAAATGTTTTCTTTTGTAAATTTCAGTTTAACTTATCTGCATTTTAAACCAATCATCAGACATTTTCATCCTCTTTTGTTTGTTTTTGTGTTTGGGTGCCGTGCCTGGGTTTGTACACACACAAAACTGAAATATTTTACCATTTCATAAATAATAATGTCTCTTTTTGAATTTGATGCAGCAACACATTAAAAAAATTAAGAAGAATCTGGTTAAATCTTCCTTCGGGCTCAAGAAGAAGAGCTGTATCAAGACCACACAGAGAGACCAGAGAGTATCAAGACCATGACAAGACCGAGTCAAAACCAAGGCCAGGTGAAGACCAAATCAATAAATTAATTTCTGAGACAAGACCGAGTAAAAAGGAGTTCAAGACCTTTACAAAATGTGAACTCCATCCAGAAATACCACTGTGTTTTCTGGGACAGAGCTCAAAAAAAAAAAGAAAAAGAAAAAAAGAACAGTTCCCATTTTGCCTCAGTCCATTTTAAATGAGCTTTGTTCCAGAGAAGACAGTTCCTGGATCATAGAAGGAACTGTCTTCTTTTAAACTGTAGCTATGTGACATTATACAGACGATAATTTACTGACTTTTCGGCTTAAATTGTCTTGAATAAACTACATCAGACGTGACAGCCGCTCCTCTGTCGACTGCATTAACTGTAAATCATTGTGGAGACAGAAACACAGTCATTATCTAACAGTTTGAAAAGAGGAGTTTATCACAGAGCCTTAGTGGAGAACATTGAGCTCTTTTCTGTCATTACACACTGAACCTTTTCATAACAAGCCCGAGTATCGGCGGCAGCGTCTGCGGACACGTCGTACTCTCGGCCGTCTCCAAACAAAAGAGCTCACAGTGGCTTCTGCTCCCGGGTCTCACTGTTGCCATTGATAAACCTTTAGGGAAACTCCAGCATGTGACGGGATAATATTTGCAAAGAAAGACATGTGCCTCAAGAATAAGCAGAATATTATTTTTTATGAATGGGACCGAGTCAAGAGGTATTCAGAACAATCAGGGTCTTACTACACAGAAGGAACGACGATGAAATATGAGTTAATTAGGCTTTTTAATATGAATTTATTTATTGAAGCAGGCATTGGTTTTTGTCTTGACTTGATCCCTGAAAGTCTTGGTCTTGTCATAGTCACACGGCGCTACTACGAACTCATAAACAGTTATATTCAACACAAGAAAACACAGAGAAACATTTAGAGCATGTGCAGTGAGTATGTTTTGTTTTGGCAGCGTAAAATTCATCTGAAAGTATCAGCAACGGCGAGTCCGAAATTTAAAAGTGATTCTGATTGTTCCTGGAGGAATTTTGGTGTGGCCTCCATGGATCGGACTTATTTGTCCAACACGTCCCACAGATGCTCCTCAAACTCAGACCAGGACACCTTCTTCCGTTGCTCTGGTCCAGTTCTGATGCTCGTGCCCATTGTTGGGGTCAGAGGTCACCCTGACTGGTCCCAAACACAACAAACTGTTGCAATAACCTTCCTTGTTCCTCTTTTGAACAATCCTTACCACTGCAGACCAGGAACACCCACAAGAGTCAGGTTTTGGAGACGTTCTGACCCAGTCCTTGTTAAACTCACTCAAATCCTTTCATTTTTCCTGTTTCTAACTCATCTACTTTGAGACTAAATCTTCAACTGCTGCTGATGTCACTAAAAGGAGCCATGATGAAGAGATAATCTGTGTTATTCACTTCACCTTAAGTGTCAGAATGTGCCTGATTGTTGTATATATAGCTATTTGTAATCTGAGGTCATCTCTCCGTTTACAGACGTCAACTTGTAAAGCATTTTATTTCAATTTTTATTAGTCTGAGGTCTCAAAGAAATTGTGGTACTTAGTCACTGAACTTGGAGCAGCTTCTTAAAGGGATCTGTCCATTATCCCACAGTCATTCGAAGCAGCTTTAGACAAACTCACATCAGCAGCAGGATGAGAAACACAGAGTGACTGTGTTTTCCAGGTGGGAATATGATTTGACGGACAGGAATGCCACTTATGAGTAATTATCCCGCAGTAGCGCTCATGCAGGATAAGCTGACTGAAATATGCCCCTCTCACGTGCGTTCGCTCACTGAATACGGCTAAAGGTTCGTCGTGCTATACTCGCAAATCGCCTCAATCTTAAGAGCTGTTAATCGGGATAAGAGCATTGAGAAGAGTGATTTCTGTGTGAGGGGTTTGTGAAGTCAGCTGAAGTTCAACGATTAAGAAGAAAACTAGGATTCGTGAAGTGAGGGAGAAGATGAAATGATGGTGTAGGTCTCATTAACACAGACTCTCCCTGATCCATCGAGGTCTGGACTTCACTTTAGTGCAAACGTTCTAATAAACCAGTGAGTTAAATAAAATACTTTGGACAAAAACAGTCAAGGGCTCAAGGTTCGGACAAAGCAGGAGACTACACATGGTTTAAAAGGTTAAAACAAGATGGTGAGGTATAAAAAAACATCCAATCCAGTGACAGTACATTAACAAATGAAAAATAATGTCGCCAGAAATCAATACAACACCAGTAAATTATAAAAAAATAAGTGAACTGATTGCATTGATTAGTGTTAACATTTTGTTTTCTTATTTCCTTCAAAGAAATGTTTACAATGTTTGATGGAAAATTCACACTTACAAAGTCTGCAAAACACAGCCTAAACTCACAGAAAAATGAGTTTCAAGCACAATGCACTGCTTTGGCTTTGACTGTTAAAGTTGAGGACATCCAGGACAGGAACCGAGTGTGTGAACGAAACCAAAGAACAAATCAAAAGCTGTAGCTGCTGGACGAGAGAGAGGAGCCAGAAGTCTAGAGAGAGCAGCGCTGAAACTGTCAGGCTCCACCCACAGAGGTGGAGCTCCCTCAGACAGATACACCTCCCTCAGACAGGTGCATCTCCTTCAGACAGATACACCTCCTTCAGACAGATACACCTCCTTCAGACAGATACACCTCCTTCAGACAGATACACCTCCTTCAGACAGGTGCACCTCCTTCAGACAGGTACTGCACCCCTCAGACAGGTACACCTCCTTCAGACAGATACACCTCCTTCAGACAGATACACCTCCTTCAGACAGGTACACCTCCTTCAGACAGATACACCTCCTTCAGACAGATACACCTCCTTCAGACAGATACACCTCCTTCAGACAGGTACACCTCCTTCAGACAGGTACATCTCCTTCAGACAGATACACCTCCCTCAGACAGGTGCATCTCCTTCAGACAGATACACCTCCTTCAGACAGATACACCTCCTTCAGACAGATACACCTCCTTCAGACAGGTGCACCTCCTTCAGACAGATACACCTCCTTCAGACAGGTGGAGCTCCTTCAGACAGGTGCACCTCCTTCAGACAGGTAGAGCTCCTTCAGACAGATACACCTCCCTCAGACAGGTGCATCTCCTTCAGACAGATACACCTCCTTCAGACAGATACACCTCCTTCAGACAGATACACCTCCTTCAGACAGGTGCACCTCCTTCAGACAGATACACCTCCTTCAGACAGATACACCTCCTTCAGACAGGTGCACCTCCTTCAGACAGATACACCTCCTTCAGACAGATACACCTCCTTCAGACAGATACACCTCCTTCAGACAGGTACATCTCCTTCAGACAGATACACCTCCCTCAGACAGGTGCATCTCCTTCAGACAGATACACCTCCTTCAGACAGGTGCATCTCCTTCAGACAGATACACCTCCTTCAGACAGATACACCTCCTTCAGACATGTGCACCTCCTTCAGACAGATACACCTCCTTCAGACAGATACACCTCCTTCAGACAGATACACCTCCTTCAGACAGGTGCATCTCCTTCAGACAGATACACCTCCTTCAGACAGGTGCATCTCCTTCAGACAGATACACCTCCTTCAGACAGATACACCTCCTTCAGACATGTGCACCTCCTTCAGACAGATACACCTCCTTCAGACAGGTGGAGCTCCTTCAGACAGGTGCACCTCCTTCAGACAGGTAGAGCTCCTTCAGACAGATACACCTCCCTCAGACAGGTGCATCTCCTTCAGACAGATACACCTCCTTCAGACAGATACACCTCCTTCAGACAGATACACCTCCTTCAGACAGGTGCACCTCCTTCAGACATGTGCACCTCCCTCAGACAGATACACCTCCTTCAGACAGATACACCTCCTTCAGACAGGTACATCTCCTTCAGACAGATACACCTCCCTCAGACATGTGCATCTCCTTCAGACAGGTGCATCTCCTTCAGACAGATACACCTCCTTCAGACAGATACACCTCCTTCAGACATGTGCACCTCCTTCAGACAGGTGTAGCTCCTTCAGACATGTGCACCTCCTTCAGACATGTGCACCTCCTTCAGACAGATGCACCTCCTTCAGACAGATGCACCTCCTTCAGACAGATACACCTCCTTCAGACAGGTACATCTCCTTCAGACAGGTGCATCTCCTTCAGACAGGTACACCTCCTTCAGACAGATGCACCTCCTTCAGACAGATGCACCTCCTTCAGACAGATGCACCTCCTTCAGACAGATACACCTCCTTCAGACAGGTACACCTCCTTCAGACAGGTGCACCTCCTTCAGACAGGTACACCTCCTTCAGACAGGTACACCTCCTTCAGACAGATACACCTCCTTCAGACAGGTGGAGCTCCTTCAGACAGATACACCTCCTTCAGACAGATACACCTCCTTCAGACAGGTACACCTCCTTCAGACAGGTACACCTCCTTCAGACAGGTACACCTCCTTCAGACAGGTACACCTCCTTCAGACAGGTGGAGCTCCTTCAGACAGGTGGAGCTCCTTCAGACAGATACACCTCCTTCAGACAGATACACCTCCTTCAGACAGGTGCACCTCCTTCAGACAGGTACACCTCCTTCAGACAGGTGCACCTCCTTCAGACAGGTACACCTCCTTCAGACAGGTACACCTCCTTCAGACAGATACACCTCCTTCAGACAGGTGGAGCTCCTTCAGACAGATACACCTCCTTCAGACAGGTACACCTCCTTCAGACAGATACACCTCCTTCAGACAGATACACCTCCTTCAGACAGGTACACCTCCTTCAGACAGGTACACCTCCTTCAGACAGGTGCACCTCCTTCAGACAGGTACACCTCCTTCAGACAGGTACACCTCCTTCAGACAGATACACCTCCTTCAGACAGGTGGAGCTCCTTCAGACAGATACACCTCCTTCAGACAGATACACCTCCTTCAGACAGGTACACCTCCTTCAGACAGATACACTTCCTTCAGACAGGTACACCTCCTTCAGACAGGTACACCTCCTTCAGACAGGTACACCTCCTTCAGACAGGTGGAGCTCCTTCAGACAGGTGGAGCTCCTTCAGACAGATACACCTCCTTCAGACAGATACACCTCCTTCAGACAGGTACACCTCCTTCAGACAGATACACCTCCTTCAGACAGGTACACCTCCTTCAGACAGGTACACCTCCTTCAGACAGGTACACCTCCTTCAGACAGGTACACCTCCTTCAGACAGGTGCACCTCCTTCAGACAGGTACACCTCCTTCAGACAGGTGCACCTCCTTCAGACAGATACACCTCCTTCAGACAGGTACACCTCCTTCAGACAGATACACCTCCTTCAGACAGGTGGAGCTCCTTCAGACAGGTGCACCTCCTTCAGACAGGTACACCTCCTTCAGACAGGTGCACCTCCTTCAGACAGATACACCTCCTTCAGACAGGTACACCTCCTTCAGACAGATACACCTCCTTCAGACAGGTGGAGCTCCTTCAGACAGGTGCACCTCCTTCAGACAGGTACACCTCCTTCAGACAGGTACACCTCCTTCAGACAGGTACACCTCCTTCAGACAGGTGGAGCTCCTTCAGACAGGTGGAGCTCCTTCAGACAGATACACCTCCTTCAGACAGATACACCTCCTTCAGACAGGTACACCTCCTTCAGACAGATACACCTCCTTCAGACAGGTACACCTCCTTCAGACAGGTACACCTCCTTCAGACAGGTACACCTCCTTCAGACAGGTACACCTCCTTCAGACAGGTGCACCTCCTTCAGACAGGTACACCTCCTTCAGACAGGTGCACCTCCTTCAGACAGATACACCTCCTTCAGACAGGTACACCTCCTTCAGACAGATACACCTCCTTCAGACAGGTGGAGCTCCTTCAGGTTCTGATCAGCTGAGACCTGGAAAGTAAAAAAACCCATTTATGTTGTAAAAATGCAAAAATGCAAGAAAAAAAAAAAGAAAAAAAAAGGAAATATTGTCCCAAACACTCATATTTTTCTTGATACAACCATCACTCCTTAAAATTCAGTGTTGCCTGAGGCTTATTATTTGTTCGTGGGGCGGTGTAGAAGAGTGAAAGAAACAACTGCTCACGTCTTCACTCTTCCATGATTTTATTGAAAAAGTCTGAGCGGAAACAACACCCGTCACTTCAAACCAACAAATCCAAGCATAATCAAACTCATGCAAAACACTGCCATAAAAACCTGTTTATTTATATATTTGAACGCTCAAACCTGAAAATAACTTCTAATATTTATCTCTGGCTTTCTGGATTAATTAATCCTACGTAGCTGGAACACATTCACTTGCATTGTATATTTACACAATGGAGCATCGACATATATTTAGTCTTTATTTCTTCACGTGTTCAGGTGACATCCCAATCTATTGGTCCATTAAGTTCTACAGTGAATAAATATGGCGGAACAGCTATCATTTTCTTGCCAGCTGTGAGTTTCCAGTCATTTAACAGACAATATAGTTGTTTACATTGTTTTTCCATCTTTTTAGGAGTTTGTTTTGTGTTTACGCATTAATAAATCCTACATATGTGAGTGTGACATTGATATTTTTTCTCTTTTCTCTCCCGTACTTCGTCAAAGCCTTTGGGCAGAAGCGCTGTGGCCTCGATCTTCCCAAATGGAGGCCGAGATAATGGCTACAGACGAGTTACAGAAAACCCTTGGCAGTGCAAACAAACGGCCGCTATCCAAACCGCTGCGGCGTTAAGGCTGGAGTCTCCATTGAGCTCGGTAATCTACAGGATCAATCTGCAGCTCGGACCTGTCTGGGTGCTGTCTGGCCTCTGTGCACTCGGACAAAAGCGACGGAGCCTTTGCCCAGCGACAAAAGGCGTGGGGCTAATAGGAGCGGACAAGGCCTGCTGATGGAGCCTTTTTGAGCAATTGAACTTGGTGAATGAATCTCATACTGACTAACGAAACATCGGAGACAGACAGTTTGACTTTAACAACGGAGGCAGCACCGAACTGTCTCGTTCTCGTTCGTCAGATCCAGGAGTGAAGTTGAGCTTTGACCCGCAGTGACCTTTATTATTCTGTTGTAAAGATTCAAATAGAGTTGACTTTTCGAGGCTTGTATTTATTATTTTAGGAGCACTGCCTTTCACTGTTTTAGAGGAATTCAGTCTTTGATGGAGAAAGGTTCATTGTGGAGCCATTGTGTTTGTGTTTTGTTTTTATTTTGTAATGTCTCAATGAAAGCACAATCAAAACCAGGAATAAACTAAGACTAAACTTAGATCAAAAGCCTTGTTTTCACTGGAGCGGTACAGTACAGGTCAGAACAGGTAAGATTCAATTAAAGGTGCACCATATTCAGTTTTAAATAGAGATGACACTCTACTCTTTATGTTTATTATTGGGAATTCATTCAGTGAGCTGTGTTTCTGTCTTCACCTGGATCTTCAGCAAAAGTTTTTTACAGAGATGTTCCTTGATGGAAAGGAACCAGCTGACTGAAAACACAGGGTTAAACCTGAATCTAAATCTGGCTCTGGGGTCAAGGTGAGATTTTATGTGGCCCTCTGCTTAAAATAAATGATAAAATGTATTGTTTATGGCCTCAACAACAAAAGCAGCTTTAAAATACAGGGTCAAAATACTGTTTCTGTCCAAACCTCAAATAAGACCTGACAAAATCTAGCTAAAGCATGTTCAAATCCAACTAAAACCTGTGGAATAGCGATAAAATCAAAGAGACTCTGGCTTTTGGAAATGTTCCGTTCATTAAATGTGGCCTTCTTTGCTCAACGTCTGTTCTAACCCCTAAACACAGCTTCATAAAAGAGCACCACGCTCTAAACCATATTTTGTAGAAGCACTGCCTATCGTTTTATCATCAGGATTTCTGTCTTTGATCAAGAATTGTTCAACATCGCTCCATTGTGTTGTTTTGTTTCTTCTACAAATGTTCCACAAACAAGATCGCAGAAATAACCTTGATGTCTCTTTAGATCAGTTTTAGGCTGAAGACACAATGTTGAAGGAAGTAGACTGTGTTCCTTTGAGAAAGCCTTTGGAGAGTTCGTCTGGGAAACGAGCGTGGGCCACTGCAATCTAATCCAAAAACACACGGGGCTTCACAACAGCAGAGAGGAAATTCTTTATTGTGATCAGATGACAAGAAACGGCTGCATTGTTTACAGCCAGACACACTGATTGTTCTCTCGATCCTGTGATTCACCTACAGGCTCTGGAGGTGCTTGAACTCTTTTACCCGAATGCCCCTGAAGCCCACAGAGTCACTGACACTGCATTGTTTTCTCACAAGATCATAGCATCGCGTGACTTTCTAATAAAAATGATGACAGTTTGTGCTGAAATATCAACAGGCTTAATATTTAAATCAACCAATCTTGCCTTTTCGTGCCATATTTAAAGTGCAAAACCATTCATTTTCCACCACATATTGTGTTAGGGGCCAAAGGGGGCTGGAGCTTATTAACTAACTATATTTTAATTTTATTTTATGTTTTTATTTTTACATGTTATTCATGTCTGTGTGTTTTTATGTGTGGTTAGTTTTGCACTGGTCACAGATAGAACTCACTGTACTTTCTATTATAATTTTTCCGTGTATATTCCAGACTATCAAGTCTAAGTATCAAGTATAATTTTTATGTTATTTTTAATAATCAATCCATTTATTATTTATTTTTAAGAAATTTCATTTAAATAATATTTTATTTTAGTAATTTGTGTCAATTACATATAGAAATACAGTAGTCTTTTCGTTTATTTTTTATTTATCATATTATCCCTTCATTATCCCCGCGAGAAAATTCATAGTATCGGCATCTGCCACCAGGGGGCGCAAAGCATGTTTTTGTTTATTTCTGCTTTGTAATATTTTATTAAAAAGTACTTAAATAGGCCGCTGTATTTTACCACCAAGAGACAAGTATTTTCTGCGGTGCTGAGATTTAGAACCACTGAACCACTAAACAAAGATTAAACAAGGAATTCTCTTTCGCCGTTTGTACTATTTGTCCCTAACGGCGCTCCGTAGGCCTCACATCCGTTTCCATGGAGACCACAGTAACTCTGTCGTCTTCGCACTTTTACATGCTCATTAGCTGACGTTTTTAAAGCTTAAACTCTGAAATTGATCAACTAAATGATAATAATGACTTGTGTAAATTATTGTCGAATTAGAAAGCTTTTTAATGACAATTATGAGACGATGCACTTTGACACTGACGGAGGAATAATGGAGCAAGAGCCATTTCACGAAGTAAGTTTATGCTACTTAAATGTTTTTAAAGTCACAAATAATTCTTGTCATGTAAATTGATTTATTTATATACAACATTTTACAGATTTAACTTTAGTAACAGTAAGTGAGGCCTAGCTTTAGTTGTTTAAGCTAATGTTAGACACTTACTAATGCAAGTGCTGCTTTTTAAACGAATTTAGCTTTCTTCTCTTTTTCAATGTTAATGAATGAATCAGTGTCAATGTTAATGTATTATTTTAATCGTGTTCTGTCACAAATTAAATATATTGTGTTAATAGGCGTCTGATGAAATCCCACTGTCATTACTGAGCTACTTTGAAACTTCAAGAAGCAGAGCTGCAGTTTGTGAGAGGCTCATCTTGGAGGAGCTTGAAGGTATGGGAGAATGAGAATTTGGGAGATTTTACTGTTTCTATATGTAATTTCTACTGATATATATCACAATATAGCTGTGTTTATTGAAATGCATACAGTTCTTCAGGAGCACAAATCCTAAAAACTATTGCTCAGATTGAGGAAGAAGTTAAAGCTGGTTCTGACAGAAAGATGTCAGAATACACAGTGCATCAGTTTGTTGTGTTTGGGGCTGAACTGGACCAGAGCACTGAAAGAAGGGGTCCTGGTCTGAGTTTGAGGAGTTGATTTGGCTCCAAACAAGTCCGAACCAGTGAGGCCCCACCTGCAACTTACAAGACTTAAAGGATCTGCTGCTGACATCTTGCAGCCAGATCCCACAGCACACCTTCAGGGTCTAGAGGAGTCTATCCCTCGACGGGTCAGGGCTGTTTTGGAGCAAAAGGGAGCAACACAATGTTAGGCAGGTGGTTATAATGTTATATGTTGTATTGTACATGTGTTGATTTCCCCTCAGACCCTCAGATGCAGTCGGATTCTGTGGACCTCTCCTTTTCTGAAGGTGTCCTGGAGTCTCTGAATGAGTTGCAGGTAAAAACAGACAGAATTAACTTCAGATTTGTACATACTTAAAAAATCATAAACATGTTCTAATGAAGCCTGTGTCTCTGTTTCGTGGCAGGTCGACCGCTGTCTCACACCTGGATTTACAAACACAGAAGCACTTTTGACTTTCAATCTGAACAGTGAAGGTACCATTGTCTTTTATTTTAAAAAAAGGCACCAATATAGACACCAATTCAGAACACAGCTCATCCAAAAGGCTTCACAGGAAGGATTCACTTAAAACAATACATTTTTTATTTTTATATTTGTGCTCACTGTTACTGTACTACAGAAAGTAGTAGTAGTTTGACTTTTACTGTGTCCGTTCACCTTTTTAAAACTGACTTATCATTTTCAGTGATATATATTTTAGCCACAAGGGGTCAGTATTGTTCCATGTGTGGTGTATTTCTGACAACGGTACACAAAGGCTTATAGTAAAATCAACAGATAAAGCCTTGTTAGACTTAAAATTTTCACTGAATGGACAGAGTAAAAGTTAAACTATTAAAATGAATGAAGTTACATTTAGGCCTGTTCATGTTTTTCTCAGACGAAGCTGGCACAGACCTGGAAGAGGTCATGGAGATAGCACTGAACGAGGAAGAGCTGAGCAGAAGCAGAGGACACAGGACGGAGAGAGAAAAACTACTTTGTGAGGAGCTAGAAATGGAGGAACAGTGGAGACGGAGAGAGACAGAGTTTGAGGAGGAGCTGAGGAGGTTAGAGGAGGCCGAGCGGGTAAGATATACCACTACTGTAGTCACAACACATAGACAACATATATTTGTATTCATTAACTAATCTTACAACTTACTAATCGTAGTGTCCGTCATATTTTATTAACATTTTGAATGATCACCTTAGAAATTGCTTTACTTTATGTGTTAAAGTAGCACTTTAGCCCAAAAACATATTCTCAAAATCATTTGGATGCTTCTTAACGGCTAAAAGTTACGTGCCGCTTTACGCAGGAGATTTGCTATACGCTCAGGGTTTATTATATTCCTTTTTGTATTTTTCAGCTGCAACAGGCTGAAGTGGAGCTGATGGCGAAGAGAGCTCAGGAGAAACTTGAACAGGAGATGCTCCTTCAGCAGGTATTAATCAGTTACCTCATTGTTATGATTCTCGTTGTAAATGTGTAGGGTAAGTGAGGGGCACATAAAAGATGGACAACAACAGGAGTGCTTAAAACAATGATTTATTTAACACATTTAGCTCCTAAGGATGTTGACTCAGAGGCAAGAAATCACAGTGTTTTCAAGGGAAACATACATCAGGGAAAAAACACTTGGAACATCACAGCTATTATTATTTTTTTTGTATATTAATTTAAAACTAATGCAAGATCTTTGTTTTTTGTCTCTGACCTAAAAGGAAATGATGAAGGACCTAAAGAGACGAGTGGAGGAGGAGAGGAAGAAGAGAACTGAGGAACAGACAAGGCTTAAAGAAGAACAAGAGAGGAGACAACGAGAGGAAGAAGAACGGAGAAAAACAGAGCAAATGAGAAAAAGGCAAAAAGAGCAACAATTGAAACAGGAACGAGATGAAAAAATGAAAATGCAAACAGAGAAAATGAATGTTGTATTAAAATTAACAGAGGATGAGGTAAGGAAGGATGGGTTTAGGATACGAAGCGACGAAGAGGAGAGACAAAAAGTGGAAGTAGAACAAAGGCAGAAAGAAATGAATTTGAAAATGAAGAGTTTGGGCAAAAGGAAAGATGGAGAGACACACAGGAGACAGGAGAATGAGTTTGAGAGGATGTCGAAAGAGGAAGTGGACAGTGTGATTAGCAAAAATGTTACGACGATAAATGAAAAAGAAGATATGACCCAAGGTAAGACGGGTAAAGCTAAAGAGGGGAACAAAGACTGGGACAAGACCAAACCATTGGATGAAGAGGTGAAGACAATGAATAATGTGACATATAAGGAAGAAGAAAAACAAGAAAGGCAACACAACAGAGAAACAGGAATGAATTGCAACATGAGAAATCAAAGTAAAACTAATGATGGCCAAGAAAAGAGGAACGAAATCCAAAATACTGAAGATATTGCGCTGCAGCTGAAGAGCGCAGTTGAAGAAAACCATCACAAAATGAAAAAAGCCTCGATGTTCAAACAAGAAAACAGTGCAGCGAATGAGAAAACAAGAAAAGATAATTGCAAAAAGAGGATTTCAATAAGCTGTAATTTCTTGCAAAAGGGGTTCAAGATGATGCAAAAAACAGTTGCAAATGACAAGAGTAATGAGACTGAGTGTGAAGAAGAAGGCAGCTCTATCAAGACTTCTTCAAGCTTTGATAGTTTGCAAAATAAAATCAAGATTATCCCAGAAACAATTGAAAATCATTGTGAGAGTGTTGACAATGTGTATCATGAAGAAGACAGATCCTCAAGCAGTGATTCTTTACAAAATGTCCCAATAATTAGCCAAGAAGCTTGACTTTGCTCCAGCAAGCACAGTTCCTCAACAAAAACAAACAATGGTGAGGACCTGAATGAGGTCTGAACATGGAGGAAGGTAATTCCAAACGAAGTGTCCACAAATAGCAGTCAGTAAAAGATGACAGTAGTATGAGCTCTGAGGAAACTTCTTCAGGCAAAAATAAGTCCCTTGATAACAGTAAAGCAAAGCAACATGGCAGTAATAACATTATTCATGTAGGCATTGTTCAGGCTTTGAATGAAGAAGGTAAATTCATGAAGACTTCCTCGACTTGTGAGGAAAGTGTGTCCACGATTAGCCAAGAAACAAGACGCAGTGATATTAGCATGAGCACGAATATGAATGAAGAAGAAGGCCGCTCAGGGGAAGCTTCATCAAATGGTGAGTCAGTACAAAATGTGTCCACAACTGGCCAAGAAACAGGGATCAATAGAAACAAGACTGGGAATAAACAAGAAGACCGATTAATAAAGACTTTCCCAAACTGTCAGTCTTTACAAAATGTGTCCAAAGTTAGCGAACAACATGAGAACAAGGAGAACAACTCAGTCCAGACTTCGTTAAATGATCGTCTTTTACAAAACAAAACATCAAAACATCAGAAGCTAAATACGACTGCCCCAAGCTGTGATTCTGTAAGAGAAGAAACAACACAACATGGGAACAACAAGAGCATTATAGAGGCGTCCATTTTGGAGACAGAAGATGAAGAAGAGCGATTGACAATTACCATGGCTAGAGCACAAAATGTCGACCAGATGAAGTCCATTTTTTCAAAAGTAAATGAAGAAGACAACAAAACTAAAGCTTCCTCAAACTGCGATCCAATACAAAATGAGAGCAGTATTAAGAAACAATATGAAAACCGAAATAGTCAGATTCATATAAATAGCACTGCGAATAGAAAAGTCAGACAAGAAACAATACAACATGTCAACAAGGACATAATTGGAGGAGACTGTGGTGAAATAAAGGGTTCCTCGAGCTGTGATCCTTCACAAAATAAGTCCTTTAAGAGCAGTGAAACAAGACAGAATGGTAACAACAAAGACATAAGTAAAGAAAGAAATGGAGGCTTAGACCAGAGTTGTTCAAGCAATGAGTCTTTAAAAAATGTGTTCACAAACAGTCGAGAAACCCCATGAGACCGCCCCCACAATGTTCTTCACAAATTTTGTCTGGAGTTAATGGACAAAATGAAGACGAGGAGAAGTGCAATCGGGCGGCCATTTTGGAGACAACAAAAGAAGCAGAAGACAGTTCAAACAGGACTTCCTCAAGCTGTCACTCTTTACAAAATGTGTCCACAGTAATATCCCAAAATAGCCGCCACAAGAACGTCAAGGAAGCGGCCATTTTTGAGATTAGGAATGAAGAAGAAGGCAGCTCAACTAAGACTGAAGCAAGCTGTGAGTCTTCAAAAACTGTGTCCACAATTAACCGTGAAACAACACAAAGTGACTGCAGTTTTAGAACTAGGTCGAACGATACTAATAACACTCTGATTGAAGGAGTAGACTGCTTTATAAAGACTTACTGCAAACCAAATCAATACAACAGCAACAAATGAGGCTGTACATAAGCAAGAGTCAGCTGTACTTCTGTGTTTGCCGGAGAGAACAGAGCAGAAACGAATGAAGTGGATGAAGGATTGTGTCCCGTGGTCGACGGTGTGTCTCCAGAAGAAACGGTCAAATACAGGACTGGTCCCGAATCAGAGAGGATCAAAACGGACGGCTGCTCGGTGTGTCAGCCTTCCTCCTCTGTCTCCACAAACTCTGCTCCAGGCCACAGCACAGACCTCACTCAAGGAGGTAAGACAAGATATAAAAAAACAGATAAATAAAAGGCAGCTTCCTTTCAATTCAGAGTCGCTTTGTCACAACAGTGGTTTGTCAAAACTCCAGATGTTTACAGAAGCTAGTTTTTGTGTTTTTAACCTCATCAAAGCCACCAAAATGTATGTAATGTCATCATTTGAGTCTCAGTGGGGAGCATTTTAATGATTTAATCACACATTACGGTTATAATTGGTCTACCATACCCACTACCAAGGCTTCCACCTGATTTCAGCACCATCAACAACATCTTTATTATAGTTTATCTAAAACGAGGCAGGTTTTGTGCAGTAACTCATAAAGAAATGAAACTAGTTTGTTGCATTACTGACATCAGGGCGTTTGTTTCTCTGATTGGTTTAATCTACGTATACTTGTCCTGCCTCCTGGAAATAAATCAGTTCTTGGCACATTAAATATCATCACATTTTTTGCACTTGTAGAAGCCTGTTCATATTGCAGTTTCTGAATTTGCCATAGACTGTAGAGCCTTATTCAAGAAAAGAATTAGATTTTTCTAGTCTTTCTTGCAGCTCTGCCATTGATCACAAGATGGCAGCATTATCATTTTCTCAATTCACAAAACCTCTGCTCAGTAATAAACCCAACGTAAACATGAAACATTAACAAACAGTAAGGATTTAACTCATATTATGAATTACTGTAATATTAATACAGTATAATCTACACTACCCCTCCTCAGGTGACCACAGTGACGCTGGAGGACCTGCCCGGCTCTAGTGTGTCCACTCTGGCTCAGTGTTCTCGTCTGCGGTCCCTCACTCTCACGCTGTGGACTCAAAGCCTTGGACTCCATCAGCCAGCTTCCTCAACTCTGCTGCGTCGATGTTCAGGTCTGTAACTCCTCGCAAAACTGAAAATGATAAATCAGGGTTTTCTATTCACTGGAGATTCATCAGAGTTAACATAGAGCATTTCTTTTGCTTGTAAGGTAAATAAGTGAAAATAATTATGAACTGTCCTTAGTATTTATCATTATTCTTTGTTATTTTTTAGTATTTTGTGTTTTATTTTGTTATAAGAAGGAGTTTAAGCCTTTTGCACCATGAGAACTCAATCCTAGGGGCCTTTTTTCATGGTTTTCTTGTTAAGTAAAGGATTTTTTTACCTGATTTTAACTGTTATCTATGGATTTAGTACTTCTTTAAATAATTGTTTGGTTTCACAAAGCCAGTTTTACTCAACTTTGAACTTGTAAAAGGGTTTAGGTCTGTTTAAATAGTAAGTTATTGACTGATTATGGATTGCTTGAGATATTTTTCAATGCACCAAAACTACGTACCTGTGTTTTTGCTCAACTAATAATGAGGAATGTAACAGCACTTTTACACGACTACAGCTCATCGTAAAAAGGAAAAGTCCTGGAAAATGTTTAAGGACCCTCTAATTCTTTTGATTTCTCACAGGAAAATGAAATCTCGTACGTCGACTGTGAAAACATGACCCGTTTACGTGTGCTGCGACTCGGTCACAACAAACTGATGTCCGTTCACGGATTGAGCGGCGCTGAGGGTCTGGCTGTTCTCGACCTCTCACACAACAACATCAGACGCATCGGTAAAAAACACAAATCCTCTCATTTTGTCTTCTCATTTTATACAAGACTGGATGCATTTCTGTATTTCACCACAAGAGGGCAGAAATACGTCATCAGGCTCTGTGTATACTTCACTGTGACATGATTTATTAATTGAGCTTTTACTTTGTTTTTTTGTTATTCAGCTGGTCTGGAGTCACTGAAGAGGCTCCAGAGTTTATCCCTGAGTCACAATCAGCTGATCAGCTCCAAAGGCCTGAGCGCTGTGTCCACTCTGCTGCATCTGGACCTGTCCCACAATCACCTGGCGTCGGTGGAGGGTCTGGAGAACTGCGCTCTGCTCGGCTCGCTCGTCCTGAAGGGCAACAGCCTCAGTCAGGTAAAAAACACTGAAAAATTAAAGAAAAAAACACAAAAATAACTCCTATCTGATGGTGCGTTCACTGACTGCTCCTCTCTTTGTTTGTTTATAGCCTCCTGATTTAAACAACCACGTCCTTCTCAGAGAACTACATCTGGACGACAACAGCCTCTCCTCCCTCCACAGTCTCACCGAGAACTGGCTTCCCATGATGCAACACCTGTCTGTGGCTCAAAACAGGTTCACCAATGCACTCGTCTTCCACACTTCAACAACAACTCTGGAGTTTTGAGTGTTAATGTACTTCAGGGCAATTAGACCTACAACTTTAAGATAATCTGTCAAAGAAGAAAAAAGAAATAAATCATTGCTCATAGATATGTTATTCTTATAGTTAGGAATATTTGGTACTTGGTTTTATTTTGCTAGAACATTGTGAATTCCCAGTGTATGAAAGAATTTAAAAT
>JAWCTZ010000866.1:0-29173 GCA_036850595.1 Rhyacichthys aspro | reverse complement strand
TCTTCACATGAACCCAGGTGTTTAAATCCAGGTTACACCTAGAGAGGAGCTCAGCCTCCTTTAAGCTCAAAGTTCAGGACTTTTAATGTGAGTCAGAGTCTGAATATCTGAAGTCTATGTGGCCAAACAAGCATTTTAATATTACTTCCTAATACAAAAAGCATCAGCTGTGTCCATAAACACTGTAGAAAATATAAAATATAGAACTTATATTCAAAACTTACAATTAATTATATCATAAATGTGGACAGGACAGCCCAGAATTGTGTGGGTCCACTCAGGCTTTGTTGTAACTTTGATCATATTAAAAGTAAAATGTGCATCAAAACAAAAATGTATGTGTTGGTCTAAAAATGTAGGCTATATTGTTCCAAACACTACCTTTTTTTCTTGCAGCACTTCCCTGACTATGAATTGCAGACTTACTCACTTACTGACTGGGATTGCTTATGCTTTACTGGTAAAAAAAAAAAAAAAAAAAAAAATCTCCACTGGAACAGTCAGAATAACAATACTACAAGATCTTTGACGCCACTACAAAAGATTAACGAAGAAAATAACAAAGTAACTCCAGACTGATTTCTGGCTTCCTCTTGTAACAGAACTCGGAGTAATCCAGAGTCTCCCCAGACAGTCTGATATGGTGGGAGCACAGTGGGCCTTGTAAAGCCACTGCCTCACCATACACCTCTTCCCCTGGTGGCTATTGAGCCAAGGATTGGAAACTTTCTTATTTATCTGCTTCTGAGCCCATCCCCAGACACTTGTTCTTACCTGTGCTCAGTGTCTTAATTGAATGAGCAGCAGAGGAGTGTGTGAGTGCATTATGTGATTCGGCGTGGCACTGCGGTTAGTGTTTCTTAATGAGGCTGGAGAGCAGCACAAGCCAAAGCTCGTTAACTAGGCCCCAGGGTTAATGTTTGATAGAGTGGCTGCTCACCCACTGGTAAACAAGACGCACCCTCAGCAGGGGGGTCATGCATGGTCCTGCATTGTTTTACTGTTGTCACAAACAGAACTCCAGACCCATGTCTCTGCAGGACCACTGTTAAAGAGCAGCTTATCCCATTGAGTAAAGAAAATAAACAGTGCTACAACAAAAGTCATTGTGATGGATGGCCAGCATCGGACTGTACTAGTTACACAGCACACATGTACAGCTCAGAAAAGCCCTGCTGTGTATGACTGAGAGGGTAACCTTTTACAGCTCATTGATACCATAACTGAAAAAAAAATATTCAATGTTATGTCTTATTTTAAAGGTCTCATTTTTATTTGCTTTTCTTGTGAAATAAAATAAAAAAGTCACAAAATATTCCCAAATCTCTCTTACCTCTGCCACCTTCCCCAAGCTACAGTGCACATGCCATAGGTTTGGAATGTTATTATATTTTTTTTTGTTTTTTAATCACGTTCCAAATGATTTCTTTAAAACTGCAATAGAGTCAGGTATGACACAAAGATTACTGTGTGTGTTTTTCCACGACATCAGGTTTTGTGGGTTTTGCTCTCCATGGCTTTAGTCTTCAGTTGGATTTTCAGACTTTCCCTGTTTTGTTGTTGGGATGTGCATGGAAGAGGTGCTCAGTGAACAGTACTCCAGACCAGAAAGTGTAATTTTCATCCTGATGGCCCCTCACACAGCACCTGACTGTTTTGAAATGACTTTGTGGTGTGCTCCTTCACTGTGACTTTGCCTCTCAGTCATTAAGTGTGTGTGTGCAGCAGAGCAGGGAAACAAAGTGTTATATTTGCACCTTATTGCTCTATCAGCTCTCATCTGCCTCGGTCCCTAGTGGTTCATCTCCCTGCAAACCCCTTCAGAGCACAGGCTGGTGACTGTGTCCCCCCTTCACTTTACAGGATGATTTTTAATTTTACTGAAAATGATAAAAATCTGTTGCAATTTTGCTCTTCAGAACTAGTGTAACTTATGCAAATTGCATTTTCAGGGAAAATTATATCCCAGCCAGTTCATGCAAGTAATTAACTGGATGCAACACACATTGAGTACAACAACACTATATAATATTTTATTATATATATATTTATTCCGCATCTTTAATGTCTGTGCAACATTGTGAACAGAGCTTTAAAGGCTTTAGTTCTTGAGGGAAATCAATCCACATCCCTGTTGAACCCTTGGAACTGAACCTGCTGCTCTATGGGCCCGGCTCTGGGCCTAAAGTCCTGCTTTTATGCCTCAGATCCCAGTTGACAGCAGAAGTTCATTAGTGCCTCATACCAGGCCAGGCCTCCCCCATAAGCATCTTAAATATCCATTAATGTAATTCATCATCATAATGGAATTGCTTGTCAACTAAATGGTAATGATTTGTAAGCAATAAAGTCATGCGCTGCTATTTAGCAAGCAGGCTAATTTCCCTTGTATCAATTAGAGGGGCATTACAGTGTGTTTTTGCTGAAATGATTTTAATTAAAATTGTGAAACATGAAATCAATATGAGTTGGTATACAGCTGACACACTGAGTAAGGCTGTCAGAGCTCTCTCAGACTTAACACTGCAGACTGTATGTGGCGTCAAACTGTACCCAAGGCATTGACTTATGTGTTGTGTGAATGTCTATTGTATTGCCATTATATTTCTGAGTTATGAACTTCAAACAAGCCATAGTCACCAAGTCAAGGCTAAGGACTAAAAGTAACCTAGCTTTTTCCATCCCAGCCTATCTGAAGGGCTAAGGCTTGCAGAATCAAATACATCTAATTTCTCTTTTCAACTATGACATTATTCCCCTCCTTTTTAATAAACTCATATTCTGTTTTTTTTTTTTGTTACTTTTTATATATATATTTTAATTTACACTTGCACTTGATTCTTTACAAAGCTTGTGATTAAATTATTCAGATTTATGGCTATCATGAATCTGAATATGCGGACATGTATGTCCTACACCATACTTTTGTCCTAACAGTGGGCCGGACATCTTAACCCTTGTGGCCCCTTTAAATTAACATACACTCCCAAAATGGTCCCTTCCATAAATGTGTCATTAAAATGTAATATATTGATTTTTTTTTTCACTTTGAGCACATCTTTTAAACAACTTCAGACCTAACCATAGATATAAATTTTATGTCTGTTGAAAATGAACAGAAAAACATAAAATATGCAATATTTTTCCAAAATGAGGAGCAAAGTGGAATATTTGGGATGAGGTTAATACAGCCTTGACTATGTCAGTTATTGATAACATTGATTTTGATGCATTATATACATAATATTTTTTATTTTATGTTTATTTTTTAACACTTTCACAGCATCAGATCATTTTAACAACTACATACCTAACCATGGATATAAAGTTTTTTTTATGCTGCTTTTGTCCTAAGAACCTCTGATTTTTTCCAAGGCGGCACACTGTTCTCACAAACAAACATGCACCTGCATAAACATGCTAGACAACCCCTTTGTCACGCAAGCTCCCTGGATGGACTCAGGCTTATTCAACCTGCACTTTCTCCTGATTTGGGCGTTCACACATATTTTAGAATAGTATATAATAATAGAATAATCAGGGTGGTTTTCCGAAGCTGCAGGGGAAGGGCCAATCTTGGTCAAAAAGCTGACTTCTTTGTGGTGGCAGTGAATATTGCGCTAATATCTATACTACATTTATTTCAACATGTAATCAACTTAACCAAACAGTGGAAACAGAAGCAGAGTCCTGGAGAGTATAAAGCATCAGCTGCAGATGCATGGCGTACCGTGGAGCATCTACTGAAAACGTTCTCATATTTCAGCAATCCGTAGATGTCCCTAGGGCCAGTTCCGGGTGTGTTCACACATTCAGGTCAAGCCGGTAAGAACGGTATACAGTCCGGCTCTCAGTAGATGTGTGAAAGGGGTCAAGTAAACGCTGCATGAATTTCTATTGGTTATTACATGGTTATAACATGCCATAAATAACATAAATTCAATAAAAATAGGTTATTAGCCATATTTTTAATACATATTATATTACATTTTCATTTCTTTATTACCTGTTTTTATCTCCCAGCTGAATTAGAAAGTACTACTACTGCCATCTGTGCCAGGCTTAATTCAGTTTAATTCCTCTGTGTCTGAAACATTAGTTCAACCTGAAACTTGCTTTTATTTTTCCCTGCTGTTGGCATATTTGAAAGAATTTTGGTTATCACTCCTTAGTGGCCTTCATTGGTATCACTCTTTGAAACTATCCCACACAGGTTGCAAGCCCCAGTCTTTTGGCAGCAATATAAAGAACCTCTTATTGAAGGAGAATCAATAGATTAATAGAATCATAAGGCTGTAGTGGAGTTCAGCCAGACTTTATTCATGAGTTTAGTTAAGTTTATGTATGACAGAGACAGAAAGAGTATTAGAAGTCTTGGTATTGGTATTGACTGAAATATTTTATTGTTACAATAAAACGGAATGAAGGGAAGCATGACAGGTTCTAGGTATGCTCGGTGTTGTTCTGGAATTCTTCCAACACCAAAAACTAGATCTTTGTGCAGTAACAATTAAAAAAATAGATAAATAACCCTATACATTCCAAAAATGTATTACAATCAGTAGCTACTGCCAGCACTTATTCTACTATATACACATAACAGATATGTGTGTAACAGATACATGAGTCTGTTAACAAAGCCTACTTTTACTCCAGACACTTCACACCTGTCACCGTCACAAGTGTAAGTGTAAATGGATAAAGTCTTGTCACTTAAAGAGTGCTTCTGTGCATCTATCTCTTAGCACTCAGCTCTGTCTCTTTGCTCATACACTGATGTAATTGAGTGCAACAGATGTCCCCTGAGCCTTAAGGTGTGTCATATGTTCAGCAAAGCTCCATCCAGCTTCACATAATCAACTGGACTGACTGCACTTTCAAGCTTTTAAACATGCATTTATGTTGTATATAGCATCTTAGTTTGAGCTGCAGTGTCTATCTTTGTTGTGTCTATGGCAATAATAGTAAGTAAATATAAATATTTCAGAAGAAAATGCATTACATTTCTATCACACATATAGTTCATGGCATATGGCCATGACTGGAGTGGCTTAAAGTTTAGTCTTTGGAAGTAGAGAACTTATGAATCTCCTTATGTATAACTGTCTAGGGAAGAATCTCCAATTTTGGTAGATGTGTTAGTCCTGCTAGATGAAGCAGGTTTGATGGCCTCTCTGCTACAGTGAGTGGCCCTCATGCCTCAGGCTCAAACTACCATCATCCCCACAACACAGCTTCTGTGGATTGCAGGCTTTGGTGGTTAAAGCCTTAGGGTGCCAATTTATAAGACCTATCTCTCTCTGAAGTCAAGGACGGGACAGAGCTCTCTTCTTTATGTTGAAAGCAAAGAGCTGCTCTCCCGTTAAGATCTGAAAGCTACAAATGTCATATATAACACTCTTAAATTCAAAGGGCATAGACCATCACAGTGTGTTTGAAATGAGCAGAGCCGCTGCATATTAAATATGGGATGCAGACAGCAGGCTCCAGACATCTACAGGAGATTTTTCCTCAAGTAATCTGTCCAACACACTGCACTTGACATGGATATGATTGATCCTTTCATTGTGAACTAGTCAGTAATATTGACTGCTGAGTTGACGGGCTGGGAAGTTAGAGTTCTGGTTCTCTTTCCTTTGTGAGCTTAAGGTTTTTATTATGGAGCTCTTCCTATCATCTCCAATCACATTATTGAACTTTCTAGAAATACAAAAATACAATCTGAAAGATTGTTTAATGGAAGTAACATATATTTTTAAATGACAGCTACAACTATAGGCATTAAATGTGTACAAATACACTTTTAGAAAGTGTGCGACAAGAAATTTACGTAACATACTACATTTACTTGTGGCTTGGTTTTAAAAAAAAACATTTCAGTATTTTAATATATTCATGTTAAATATATTTCATTTACAGTATGTTTGAAATCATTTTTAAATGATTTCAAACAAATTAACAAGTACATCAATAGTTACACATACATACATTTTCTTTTTGGTAACACAATTTTTATTAGCGTGGGATAAACGTTTTTTTTTAATAGAAAAAATTAGCATACTTTTGGTAAACATACTTAAGCTGTGTTAAAGAAAAAGTGTATTTTAAATTAATATTTTTGTAGCATACTAATAGCCATTTTATTTAAAACATATTTTAGTCCTTGATCAAAAATACACAGTTAAGTAGTGTGTTCATAATATGTTTTTAATGGCATACTTTAGGTTAAAACCAATGCACTCGAAGTTTTAGCACAAATCAGTGACTTGCTTTTAGCACAAGTACTAAAGGATAAGTGTATTAAAATGTATTATATTTTAAATATAGCATTGTGTATTCCATGTGCATGTAGCTGGTTGCCATAATCATGAAGACAGTCAGACATCAGTGGCTGATGCAATATTGTCTTGCAGCATTTCAGGTTTCTGAACAGATGTATCTTCTCATATACACAGACTTGTCGGATAAGCTCTTTCTCTCCGTCTGAAGGAACCTGTAACTTCTTGCATCTCCAGCAGCAGGTGCACGAGTGTCAAGTTTACTTTCCCAAACAAACTGCTCTCCTGTACACCCCACTTCATCATTCAGACTATGATGTAAGTTTTGGAAAGGCCGTTGATAATGCCACACATAATCACTTGTGATCCTGGCTCATTTACAGCTGCACATATCAAACACACTGTACACACCCACCTCGGTAAAAAAAAATCCCTCAAGATGTGCTTCAAAAGACCAGGGAGGCCTTTATCAGCGTTTGGGTGCAAGTATGCATCAGTGTTTGCAGCGTGTTGCATCAGCGCATACAAATACACACTACAAAACTAGGGGAGGGCTGGATGCTGGGGGTTGTCATAACACTGTCACATGGCCCAAGGCTCCTCCCTGGAGGCTTACACCTGCTGCTGACTGAACCCACAGGCCTCTGTGCATTAGCTGTTTTCTCCAGAGACAACAGGCAGGTTGTGGTTAGACATAGGACAGTTTCTATTTTCTCATGTCAGTAATCCATCAACAGGATTCTGAAATACACTATATAATTTACTAAATTACCTCTTTTAAAGTCTAACTTCTCAATCATACCTTTTACGTACGTACATATGTTTTTGTTTTTAGTTTAGTTTTACAAATACTTAGATGTGCAAATTGTTTTGCTCTTGTTTGATTCCTGCCAGTGGATTTAAAAATATAAAAGAGTAAAAATGTTGGTTGTTTATTAACCTTTTTTTTTTTTAATCTTACATGAATAAGGTGTGGTTTTGCATAAACAGTCAACATGTTCATAATTTTGTACTCAGTCCAGTTCAATGGTCTAAATAAGCTGAACTGTGCAAGTACATGTTACTTTTGAACACCAAAACATACTAAAACAGAGGATGCGCATATATATAATATGAACATGATACATTTTAATAGCTCTGACATGTACTTGGAATGGCTATATTTGATTTAGAGACATGCTGGTTTGTGAAGCTCCGAAGAGGAACACGTGAAAGAGAAAAGAGTGGGCGTAGAGACAGATAAGTGAAAGAAAAACATTGAATGAAGTGACAAAGAGAGCCCCTGGTGAGTTTTGGAGGAGTGATGGCAGCAGCTCAGGTGAGCAGCTCAGCCGCTTTACTTCTCGCTGTCATCAGAGCTCCAGCTGGGCCCCCCGCCATCCTTCACTGTGCCCCAGGAGAGGAGCCTGGGCATGGGCCACTTACGCACTGACAGACCCCCTACCTGGATACTTTATCATGGGCAGCAGACGGGACTAAGCAGTAGACAGCGGGGAGCCGCTGCAGTGGACCACAGAGCCTTCTCCAGTCCACTATCACATGATCCATCTTTCACAAAAACAAACTGTAAACTAAAATAATACCTGCCACTGCATTCAAAAGTCAGAGGAACAATTTAACATCTGCATCAGTGAGGACAGGGCCGTCAGCCACCAGCTACAATCCAGCACACACAATTCAGCAGTTTTCTTTTGGAGGAAAAGCTCAGCCTAAAATGGCTTGTGTTTCCACTGCTGGGTGTTGTTCTCAGAACCAAATGAAGTCTTAAGAGTTATTATAAAATAATTTTATAACACACCTACTGAGCCAGCAAACACTCATAAGGCTACTAAAGAGCCAAATACAGCTCAGCTGCTTTCAGCATTGCCAGGTAACTCTAGAGGCACTCCTCATCCATGAATGGTTGATCAAAACTATGTATATCTGAACAAAGATTGGAACTGCTGTGAAATGTTGTTGAGAACACAGTGAATGGCTAAAACACAATAGTTATTGTTCAGTTTTGAGATACAATTATCACCAACTGCAGTGCAACTTCCTAATATGAATTTTAGCCTATTTTGCTCCCAGCTACTTTACAATAAAACAAGCTATATTTAAATTACCTTTTGTGCAAAAACTGTGAGTCTGAATGCCTGAGCAAAAATGGAAATGTTGGTAGCAGCTTGAGGAGGATGCACCAGTGAGAGGTGCACATAGATAATATTGAAAACAAGTGTTGAAGTGGTTGAGTGTGCAGATAGTGGGTGGTGTGCTGTGTTCATTCAGACAATAGAATCCTGTTCCAGCGACTGAAATAATTCACCCCAGTGCCAGTGGAGTGCACAAAGCCCAGCTTCCAAAGCCCAAATCACTGTTCACAGATGGGGATATTTTGGAAACAGATAGGGAATAATTGCTCTGTGGAGAAGAAAAATGTTGTCTAAATTAACCGAAAAGCACATAGCACGGAAACTTTTTTAATTTTAGATTAATTCAGTCACTAGTCTTTACAGGCGCATGGATAGAATGACAACACATTTGTACTTGTTCAGCGGAAAAACATGAATAAATTCTGTCTCCCTCCATTACAACAAGAAGGAGAAGTAATCATATCTATATAACAACTGAAAGGACTTAACAGTGCCATATTTATTCACCTTTTGTGACCAAATATAACAGTAGGATGAGAGTTGATTTGTCCATCCCTGGGCCCTTGTGGATCTACATTTTCTGTCTTATTCATCCCAACCCACCTACTGTCTATCCAAAAAAAAAAAGCATATATATATCACCAAATCAAACAAAGTAAAATTACAGCATGGTACATAAGACTTAGGGTTTGTAGTTTGAAGAGCAGTGAGTGAATAGTTACATGTGGGGCTCTTTGCAGAGCTGCTTAGCCTTGAGGTTGAATTAATGATCAGCACTATCCATTTTTTATGAGCAGTAAATGTTAACTTTGCTGGAGTATTTGCAACAACATGGAACAGAGATATCTCCAGACTTTAGCAGCACACACAGCTCTCATCTCTGAACATCACAAGTTATAATAATTCCACAGTAAATGATGTTAAAGCAAAGCAAGCTTTAAGGGGGCAGGATGGGAAAGAATTAACTTTCATTTCCTTTTCTGCCACACTCTACGCTTTAGAGAGTGTGTTTTCCAAGGGCGTAACTTTGAATTGTACATTGGTAGGGATATCACAGGCTGTGGTTTTATACATAAGGCCAAGAACAGATTATGACTACAGTAACTGAATTATATACCTATGTAATGCAATACACAGAATTGTTATCAACATACAGATAATTTTACATTGTCCTCTATAGGATTGAAATAAAATTCTGACCCCTATATCTTTAAACTGCGATGAGCATCAGCCTCACCTGCTGTGACCCTGTCTCTCCACTGCTGTACCCCGCCTAAGGCCCAAAGCTGCTGGGATAGGCTCCAGCCACCCGCGACCCCACAAAGTGGGATAAGCGGTAGAAAATGAAAAAAAAAAAAATGTTTACTGGCATGTGTCCATCCCTCACCTGAGACCCCGCCCCTCCTTTTGAACACTTCTAACACTACATTAGTTTCCATCACCTGCTAAATTCATGCACATAATCCATAAGATCAATACACAATCCAACTAAAGCCACTAATTAAAGAATTGTAAGCATAAAATCTCATTAGGCTATTGTCATTATACCCTATACCAGCCATCCCCAATTAGGGGAGTCCACTCACTGGACCCCAACAACCATCTAACACAATGAATGAAAAATGATGATTTGATTGAACTTGAATTTTGACCTTTTACCACACCATACACTTCCACTTTCAAGATCACGCTGTTTTCATCCCACCCTCTTTCGTCCACTAGCAAAGAACAACATAAACCTAAAAAATGTAAAGTCGACCTTTGGTGGAGAGGGTCAGCTCAAGAGGAACCAGAAACTTAAGAACGCGATATAGCCATAAACAAAAGAAACACTTTTATTTATGGCTAGATTTTAACAGCATATTTTTAAATTCCTATTGAACTGTGTCAAATTGTGATCAGCCAATCTGTCTTTCTTAATTTAGTCTCAATTAGCGCTTCCTAGGCTGAATCCAGAAATTCTCTGTAAAATAGTTTGGACAGTTTTACATTGATTTTATGGGGAAAAAAAATTTAAAGATGCTGTTCTTGCAAAATTTTCTGTATTAGGTTGTTCTTTTGTTGTCAGTAATACTGGTTATTTCAGTGTTTTGGTTTTAGTAATCAGCAAATAAAACATCTTGCACAGGAACAATTAGATGATCATTTTTTCTGGCCTTTGGTGCTGTATGTTTGTATGCATTTTTACCAACTGGCTCAGGTCAGCTCCTAGGATCCTAGGAGCTATGTTGTCCGGGGCTACATGCCCCTGGTAGGGTCTCCCAAGGCAAACAGGTCCTAGGTGACGGGTCAGACTAAGTGCGGTTCAGAAGGCCCCCTATGATGAGTAAAAGAACAAGGACTGTGACGTCGCCCGGTATGGCGCAGCCGGGGCCCCACCCTGGAGCCAGGCCCGGGGTTGGGGCTCGAATGCGAGCGCCTGGTGGCCGGCCGGGCTCAGCCCGAAGGAGCGACGTGGGTCCGACCTCCCGTGGGCTCACCATCTGCAGGAGGAACCGTAAGGGGCCGGTGCAATGTGTATCGGGCAGTGGTCGAAGGCGGGCGCCTAGACAACCCGATCTCTGGATACAGAAGCTAGCTCTAGGGACATGGAATGTCACCTCGCTGGGGGGGAAGGAGCCTGAGCTTGTGCGGGAGGCTGAGAGGTACCGACTAGAGATAGTCGGGCTCACCTCCACGCACAGCTTGGGTTCTGGAACCCAAAACCTCGAGAGGGGCTGGACTCTCCACTACTCTGGAGTTGCCCGCGGTGAGAGGCGGCGAGCTGGTGTGGGCTTGCTCATAGCCCCCCAGCTCAGCCGCTGTGTGTTGGAGTTTACCCCGGTGAACGAGAGGGTCGCCTCCCTGCGCCTTCGGGTTGGGGAGAGGTCTCTCACTGTCGTTTGTGCTTACGGGCCGAACGGCAGTGCAGAGTACCAGGCCTTCTTGGAGTCCCTGGGAGGGGTGCTGGAAGGCGCTCCGACTGGGGACTCCATTGTTCTACTGGGGGACTTCAACGCCCACGTGGGTAGCGACAGTGACACCTGGAGGGGCGTGATTGGGAGGAACGGCCCCCCCGATCTGAACCCGAGTGGTGTTCTGTTGTTGGACTTCTGTGCTAGTCACAGTTTGTCCATAACGAACACCATGTTCAAGCATAAGGGTGTCCATCAGTGCACGTGGCACCAGGACACCCTAGGCCGGAGGTCGATGATCGACTTTGTAGTCGTTTCATCTGACCTTCGGCCGTATGTCTTGGACACTCGGGTGAAGAGAGGGGCGGAGCTGTCAACTGATCACCACCTGGTGGTGAGTTGGATCCGATGGCGGGGAGGAAGTCGGAAAGACTTGGCAGGCCCAAACGTACTGTGAGGGTCTGCTGGGAACGTCTGGCTGAGTCCCCTGTCAGAGAGGTCTTCAACTCCCACCTCCGGCAGAACTTCAACCAGATCCCGAGGGAGGTTGGAGACATTGAGTCCGAGTGGACCATGTTCTCCACCTCCATTGTCGACGCGGCTGCTCGAAGCTGTGGACGTAATGTCTCCGGTGCCTGTCGTGGCGGCAATCCCCGAACCCGGTGGTGGACACCGGAAGTAAGGGATGCCGTCAAGCTGAAGAAGGAGTCCTATCGGGCCTGGTTGGCTCGCGGGACTCCTGAGGCAGCCGATGGGTACCGGCAGGCCAAGCGGACTACGGCTCGGGTAGTTGTGCAGGCAAAAACTCGGGTCTGGGAGGAGTTTGGTGGGGCCATGGAGATTCTGGCAAACCGTTCGGCGCCTCAGAAGGGGGAAACACTGCTCCACTAACACTGTTTACAGTGGAGGTGGGCAGTTGTTGACCTCGACTGGGGACATCGTCGGACGGTGGAAGGAATACTTCGAGGATCTCCTCAACCCCACCGACACGTCTTCCTTTGAGGAAGCAGAGGCTGAGGGCTCGGAGGTGGACTCGTCCATCACCCAAGCTGAAGTCACCGAGGTAGTTAAAAAGCTTCTCGGTGGCAAGGCGCCGGGGGTGGATGAGATCCGCCCTGAGTTCCTCAAGTCTCTGGATGTTGTAGGGCTGTCCTGGCTGACACGCCTCTGCAACATCGCGTAGAGGTCGGGGCAGTGCCCCTGGACTGGCAGACCGGGGTGGTGGTCCCTCTTTTAAAAAGGGGGACCGGAGGGTGTGTTCCAACTACAGGGGATCACACTCCTCAGCCTCCCGGGAAAGTCTATGCCAGGGTACTGGAGAGGAGAATCCGGCCGATAGTTGAACCTCGGATTCAGGAGGAACAATGCGGTTTTCGTCCTGGTCGTGGAACACTGGACCAGCTCTATACCCTCTCCAGGGTGCTGGAGGGTTCATGGGAGTTTGCCCAACCAGTCCACATGTGTTTTGTGGATCTGGAGAAGGCATTCGACCGTGTCCCTCGCGGCATCCTGTGGGGGGTGCTCTGGGAGTATGGGGTCCGGGGCCCTCTGCTGAGGGCTGTCCGGTCCCTGTACGACCGGAGCAGGAGCTTGGTTCGCATTGCCGGCAGTAAGTCAGACCTGTTCCCGGTGCATGTTGGACTCCGCCAGGGCTGCCCTATGTCACCGGTCCTGTTCATAATTTTTATGGACAGGATTTCTAGGCGCAGTCAGGGGCTGGAGGGGGTCCGGTTTGGGGACCACGGGATCTCATCTCTGCTTTTGCGGATGATGTGGTCCTGTTGGCTTCATCAGACCAGGACCTTCAGCGTGCACTGGGACGGTTTGCAGCCGAGTGTGAAGCGGCCGGGATGAGAATCAGCACCTCCAAGTCCGAGGCCATGGTTCTCAGCCGGAAAAGGGTGGCTTGCCCCCTTCAGGTCAGTGGAGAGGTCCTGCCTCAAGTGGAGGAGTTCAAGTATCTTGGGGTCTTGTTCACGAGTGAGGGAAGGATGGAACGGGAGATTGACAGACGGATCGGTGCAGCTTCTGCAGTCATGCGGTCGTTGTACCGGTCTGTCGTGGTAAAGAAGGAGCTGAGCTGCAAGGCAAAGCTCTCGATTTACCGGTCAATCTACGTTCACTCTACTACTCTCACCTATGGTCATGAGCTCTGGGTCATGACCGAAAGGACAAGATCCCGGATACAAGCGGCCGAAATGAGTTTCCTCCGCAGGGTGGCTGGACGCTCCCTTAGAGATAGGGTGAGGAGTTCAGTCACTCGGGAGGAGCTCAGAGTAGAGCCGCTGCTCCTCCACATCGAGAGGAGCCAGCTGAGGTGGCTCGGGCATCTGTTCCGGATGCCTCCTGGACGCCTTCCTGGGGAGGTGTTCCGGGCATGTCCCACTGGGAGGAGGCCCCGGGGCAGACCTAGGACACGCTGGAGGGACTATGTCTCTCGGCTGGCCTGGGAACGCCTCGGTATTCCCCCAGAGGAGCTGGAAGAAGTGTCTGGGGAGAGGGAAGTCTGGGCGTCTCTGCTTAGACTGCTGCCCCCGCGACCCGGCCCCGGATAAGCGGAAGAAGATGGATGGATGGGCTCAGGTCAGTACCAAAAGAGAGGAGTCTCACACACAAAGTAGATTTAGCCAATTCATTTATCTAGTTGTTTCTTTAATAAAAGATGTAAATGTGTTTGTAATGGGCATCAGTAGTGTAAGCAGTGCTGGATGGTGTAGGTGTTTGTGTGGTGGAATGTATGAAGTCAAAACATGTGAGCTGCAAACAACCTGAGAGAGAGAGAGAGAGAGAGAGAGAGAGAGAGAGAGAGAGAGAGCTGAGAACACAGGAAGGCCTCCTTATAAAGACTAAGCCACTCCCCTCTCTCTCAGGTGGGACACACCTGACGACCCGCCCACTCTGCAGCCAGACACACATTTAAAGGGGCAGCCAGAGTGTGGGCCGTCACAGAATTTTTTGGCCTTGGGGAAAACTAATTGGGCACCCCTGCCCTGTAGTCTTCTGCATATGTTCCTGTAGTACTGGGCATGACTGCTTCTTTTGCCTAAAACAGCACATTATCCACACCGTGACTTCAAGAAATTTGTAGCTGATTTGTCTGCAACTCACTTTGAAACAAATTAATATAAGTTTGATTTATAATTTATGATTTAAAAAGTAGAACAATTAGGTTTTTTGCCCTGGGGGATGGTTTTCACTTCCGTTTTACCATATCAGTGGGCAGTACAAGCAGTTAGGCTTGCTAGGTTTATTTGTCTATAGATTAAAGCGAGTCAATCCATCCAGGGAGAAATAACAGCAACTGGTTATTCATTCTGCCCAATTTTTATGCGCTTACAGATACAAATGTTGCCATTTCAAAGGTTGTTACTCCAGTAATGTTAAAGACAGTTGTCACAGAGCTGAAGTCAGACGCTTCTTGCTATAGCGCTTTGCCCACCTTGCCTCCAGTACCACAGCACCCTTGTGTGTGATTGTGTATGTCTGGTGGTGTTCAGAGAGCCCATTGGTGCCACTGGAATGGCGGCCCACCTCATGTCAGTCTGCCCCAGGGCAGCTGTGGCTACAGAGATAGCTTACTACTCCCACACTGTGAATGTGTGTGTGAATAGAAGCACGATGTAAAGCTCTTTGGGTGCCCAAGAAGGGTTCAAAAAAGTGCAATATGCCATTTACCCCTAAAAGAGACAGTGCAGACAGACAGAGAGCAGCGTGAGAGACTGGAGTAACATGGAGCAAATGGACCTGAGAAGGAATCCAACCTGTCGCTCAATGTGGTATAGACTCTACCAGACTTGTCTACTTGACAACTTTTTTGACAATGTTTTTATTAAAAGGTTTAGACTTTGTGTGCAAAACTTTTGACCTCAGGAACATACAGAATTTCCCAGACCCACTAAAAAAATATCTTTCTTATGAACACAGCTTTAAGCGGATGGATTTACAACTTTGAAGGACCTTTCCTGACGAAAGACATGATCTGTGCTTAGCATGGATGGTGTTGCTATAAATTATGAGCCTCATCCCTGCATTCCTTTCCAAGAACAAACTTGAATAAACATTGAAGGATCAACTTTAACAGACTTAAAAGTTGCTCATTAATGAATAAAGACTTTTACCTTTTTGAACTAAAGACTTGATAAAGGTGATCCTTAACTTTATGTCTCCTGTCTATGTTGTCAATGTGAATACATGCACATACATCCTAAAGAAATGTTGTTTTAACTGTAAATACACATGCATATTCTAAAGGATTATGATTATTGACCATAGAAACATTGGTTTATGTTTGAATGCACTGTGTTATTGGAACCATATGTTGTTGATAAATTTGGGTATTAATGAGTGTTTAATTGTTCCACAATATTTGAAGGTGGTAATATGAAGCCTTAGCAAAGAAACTCTTCCCGCCATTGCATAGACACACCTCTCCAAAAAAGATAAAACAGCTGTTGGGTGTTAGCACATCAGTTCTTTTGAATTCTTTTCACCTCAAGTTTTTTTTTTTTTTTTTTTTTTTTTTTTGAGTGTTCTTTTCACCTCATGTTGTCTGTGTTCGTTTTGTTCAGTACAGTTGTTCAGTTCTTCAGTTTGAGTTTTTCAGTGTTCAGTCCAGTCTTTGTCTTCAGTTTTTCAGAGCAACAACCAAACTCTCATTTTTGTTTAATTTGTTATTTTAACTATTGAGAGTATCAGGGCTTGACATTAACTTTTTTGGTCACTGGCCACTGTAGCTAGTGATTTTTAAAAGTTTCTAGCCATTGGGTGTTTTAACTAACCAAAATTAAGTTTCTAAATTACATGTTCAAAATCATTGAAAAAAATCCAACTTTTAAATATTAATTAAATATACAGTAGGTGACTTGTGTATAAATCATCTCGATTTTCTTTCCATTTATAATTAAATTGTCTTTTCTTTTTCTTAGCTTCTGGCTCATCGTCTTGATTTTGTACATCTTCCTCTGGCGTTTTTGTCTTCTTTTCGGGTTTTTTCACTCCTGCTATGTCTCCACATCTTTTCTCCCAGCGGCGCGAACGGACTTCCGGCAACTAGAGCGGGCTCAGCGTGCTCCTACACTGGGTGCTCATGGGAGTTGTAGTGTTGTATCAATGAGTTGCGCAGCATATACAGTAGTAAACGCCTTTGAGAGGAATACAATTATAAATTTATTTGTATCGAGTCGAACTAGCCACAGTGGCTAGTTGGAGAGACAGCATTACCCGCCACAGCCTAAATCTACCTGCATTTGGCGGGTTGGCGGGTGTTAATGTCAAGCCCTGGAGAGTATTTGTGTAGCCCACTTAAGTTCTGCCCGTCCAAGGACTTCGATTTTTGGTTCAATCGTATGATACAGAAACTGTTTTGCTTACCAAGAACTTAACTTTCTTTATGCCAGACTCTGGTTTAACTGACTCAGCTGTCTATAAAGGCATAGAATTCTGCAACCCGTCTCACAGACCTGGGAAGCCTCTGACCTCTGACCCACGGCAAGCAGCAGCTCAGCCCTCGGCAGAGAAAACCCAGAGTAGACCCATCCACAGAGGACCAGTCAGCTAGCATTGGGGACACAACTCCAAACCATCATTGGCAGTACCCAGAAGGTTGGACTTGTTGGTACCAACACCTAACCTGACTCTGCCAGATAGAACTGCTCCACAGATCATAGTCTATTTCGCAGTACCATCTGGGAAGGCTCCCGTTGAAAGCGTTTGCAAAAGGGAGGCGCCTTCTGTCAAAAACTTGGTTTTTCATTGGATGAAGCACCGACTAGTATCCGCCTACCATGAGGTTTCTTTAGCCAATCACAGCAACGATATGACGTAACACTCTTTGCGCTTCTTTCAAAGGATACTCTCTACTTCTGATAAAACTGTTTCGATAGCAGCGTCAGCACTGCAACGTCTTGGGTCGTAGCCATGTTGAAAACAAAGAGGAGAAGAGAGCGCTTGTTGCTTTCTTCAAATTAAAAACCCGCCTGTACCTGTTAGTGTTGCAACATCATTGGTCAAAAGAGTCCGGTGAGTCCACGGTTCACCGACTCAAGCAGTTTGCTTGGCGCGATACAAGATGGATTTACAAGAGTTTTGGAAACTCCTAAATCTCGCAAGAATCCAGCTGCAGCGCAAGGTTAACCAACACCATTCCTGTTGGCTCCAGGCCTCTGACCTCTTGCCTCCAGCCTTGGCTTTTCCAGTAAGATCTACACAGTTACTTGATACAGAGTTAGCATAAAGATTAAACTTAACTTAAACTTAACTAAAATTTAGCTTAACTCTTTTAGACTGTTTTTCTAAATTCATTAACTGCGTCAATTTTTTCGATTTATTCCCGTAAAATCATATCCCACCTTCAATAAGAAAGGTTTATTGTTTCAGTCCATGAATATACTCCTGTTATTTATTGTTGATTCAATCTGCATATTCAAATGCTGTCTGTTGTTAATTCTGGTCAACAAACTTTATAATTTCTCACAAATTTATGCTTAAATTTGTGGTTGTTTCACTTCATCTACGGATCACTGTCTGGCTCAAGAACTCACGTTCAAATTCATATTTGGGCTTTATTATTCTTTTCCTCTTTGAGGTGGTGCCCCGAAACAATTTAACTTAATCACTTAGCCTAATTCTCTCTTTTTACAAATGTTTGCTACAACTTTATATTAAAATAATTATTACATTCTCATTACTAAAGTTCAAAAGTAGAATTTTGGTTTCTGGAAAATTACATTTTAGTTTTGTTCAGCTATTAATGAAAGGCATGTACATTATTTCGTGTGATATTATAGTTTTTCAGTGATTGTCACTTGACAATCACTGAAAAAATAAACATATTATAATATAGAGAAAGGGTGACCTTTTTTAACAAATAGTGAGCTCACAGTGAATGACCTCACAAATAGTGAGCTCACAGTGAATGACCTCTCAGAGGCAGGTGTGGCATCTTATTTGGCAAGTAACACTTCACCATTATCCTTTTTTAAAAGGTTAATGGATAACACAGGGCAAAAATGTCTAAAATGCTGTTCAAAGTGCTGTCAGTCAGACACTCCTGGGGAGATAAAGTGCTTCAAGCTGATCTCAAAGAGTGTAGACAGTGGTGCAATGAACAACACTTACACGGACTGGAGGTCACACACTGCCCCAGGGGTCATTCTGCCTCAGGCTTTTTAACCGTTGAACTCTCTAAAGTGTTGCATAGAAGCGGCAAACTAATCATCCGTAAACTTTCCTATAATCCTGGTCCAATGTTTTGGAACATGGATATTATTTATTACACTTGAATTTGCCTCAGTGATACATTTTTAATGGTACTCGCTTTAATCAGTATGCCTGTTTGTAGTGACCCCTGTGGATCACTGAAAACCAGAGAACCTTGAATTTATGGTGAAGACACAAACTGAAAAAACAAAAGCAATATATTTTTACAATTATAAAAACACACATTACATATATAGTCTTTTTTTATTAAAGTAGAGTAATAAGATCTACATAGTCAGTAGAATGTTGATCAGTGTTTGTTCGCCTCAAGCCTAATTATGAGGAGAGCAGATCGTGTTTGTTGTGAGCAAAGTAAAAAGTACTGGAAACACACAGATGGTTGGCGTTATTCTCTCCAGCCATATTTTGAGAGGAGATGATGTGTGTCTTTGTTGTCTGTGCCAGGCAGCCATTTTGTGCGTCCAGGTGGTCTGTGTTCAGTCCACTGTGGGCTGCTGTGTGGATGTGTCGGGACTGTTGGATGGTGCAGTGAACACACTGAATGGGTGTTTTTAGAGGGACAGAGCTGTAATGACTGTTTGTCAGTCCCACTTCATCCTGCAACAGTCTGAGCTCAGCTGCTGTGTGTGTTTCCACTCCATAATGAAGAAGTAATGAACGACTGACAAGCTGTTGATTACCTTTTTTCCACAGCTCTTACAGATGGCTTCCAATTGTCTGCGCTCAGGTAAGTGTATGGCATCTGTTAGCATCTGAGTGTCAGAGCATTTCCTGTTTGTGCGCTGCATGACTGGGTAAAGAAATGAGAAAGCTATCGATAAGACTTTCCATATGAAACAAAGACTTTAGCAAAGACATTGCCCCAGGGGAGTATTAGGCTTTCCTTTGTAGTGAAGTTCTAATAAGGCCACTGGACAGTGATGGATGAAGCACTCCTCGGGGAATGACACGTCAATTGTTCTTTCCATAATAGTTTCCTCTCAACTAAATCAATGGAGGATTTTTAGCAGACCTGTGTGCATGAGTAAATTCTAAAAGTACAGAGATGTCAGACTCAGAGCAGACTTAATACATGATAAAGATTGTGAATCTCATTTGTCTCTCCATCATCTTTCCAACTCATTTCACTTAGCAAATTGTTTTTACACTTTGAACCAGGACCAGTCCAGTAATTTGCTGAATAGACGGTCTGATAATAAATATCAGAGCTTCAGCAGAGAATTGGCAATGACATTGTGCAGTGTAATCAGCTTCTACCTGATCACCATTATGCACCCCAAACCAACACCTGTTGTGACCCCTCCCACCCCACCTCCCCTTCTGCTCTGAAGAGCAATCCTAAATAGCTTTACGTCATTTTAGAACACAATGCCTAGAAAGACTTGGAGGGTCAAAGTTTAAAACTACTTGGATTTTTCAAAGACCAACTACTATGATGCACCATTCTGAGTTGCAGTGGATGTGAAGCCAAACAGATTAATATATTGTGAATATTCAGGTCACTGGAGGGTAGTAGGATTTGAAGTTGGTTGGTGGACATCATAGTCATTGTGAAGAATTAAAGAATTTATAGTTGAAAAAAAATCAGGTTAACAGTCAGATTTTGTACAGTGACCTTAGGCACTAATTTCAGATCAGAGCCAAAGAGAAAACTGTATATTTAACCTTATTTTGGAGGTATACTTAAACTTTTGTCAAATAATTGCAATCAGCAATGAAAGCTTATATATTATTTTAGGACTTTCTCTAAATCTTGACAGTAGCCAGGCCTGGAAACTAAAAAATATTTACACATTTTCATAAATCATCAGAAACAAAGGCAGAGGTGTGTGCCAGGAGCAGCTGTAAAACAAGAAGTATGTCCTCCAATGATCTTCTGCCAAAGCCCTTATTATTGGCATGCGTCAACATTTTTGTTGAGAAAAAGTGGAAGATAAAGCCAGTACAGATATGAATCAGTAATAAAGATTATGACTTTGATTTTTACAATAGGTGCGAATCTCCCGAGTCATTATCCAAATTAGCATCAAAGACGTCCATGGATGTGTGGTGAGCGGCTCACATCTCTTTGATTCATCAGCTTCATATAAACCCACCAGCTCTTAAATCATATTCATCTGTGTAACTATTGCAGCAGTTTGCCATAGAACAATATAAATTCATGTTTCCCAAAACACAGGTCCAGACCTACAGGTGGGTCTCCATAGACTGTATTCCTGTCACCTCTAAATTTCAAAGTTCCCACAAGGGGATGGGTGGCTGGAGCCTATTCCACCAGATTGTAGGCAGAGTACTTGGATGAATGCCAGCCAGTTGCAGGGCTAACACTTGTAGACAACTGTTCATTCAAAATTCATTAATTTATGGGCAATTTAGATCCACCAATTTACCTGCACATGCATGTCCCACTGTAACACAAGGAGAAAATAGCACAAACCCAGCAACTTGATGTGCTAACTACTTTGCCAACACACACCCTAGGTGCATTTTCCCTTAAGTAATAGTATTTATGTACTATTTACTACTATTGCATGGCCTGTCCGTCCTGGGAGTGGATTCTTCTGTGGTTCTCCCTGGGGTTTCTCTTCTTCCCTGGCTGTTTTTTATTTATTTATTTATTTCATTTTTTCTTTTGGTTGGGGAGGTGAGGTGGGGGATAAAGTTCTTTATTTTTTTGTCATATAGTTTTGCTGTATTGTCCTGTGTTGTGAGTTACACATTCAAAAGAGCCCTTCAGTGCAAACAAAGGGGTAAAATGCTCAGATTCTGGTCTGGTAGAACTGACACAGGGAGAGTCCACAAAGCAGTCTGGCTCCTTTTTTGTGGTTTTTGCTCTATGAAGCAGGTTCATCATGAGTCAGACTTAGCCATCAAGGAAACCTAAGAAGGAATTTTAGCCTGGTCCGGCGCAGGTTTAGGCTGAGCCCAACATTTGAACAATCAGAGAACTTTTATCACAAATGAAATGGAAAAGCATTCATTTATACATGTCCCTTTAATGTTTAATCAGATTGATAAACTACTAGCCACTATTAAACAGAAATCAAACATTTAGCCTGATAAATAACAAAATGAATTACAGCATGTCTTCTTTTACATGTTTTTGCATTACTTATTTTCCTACAGTGTTACAGTTTCTGGAGAAACGATCTATCATATATTTAAAAAGATTTGCATTGTGTTTTTGATGCACTTCTTTGCACTTAGTGATAGTAAAACATATTTAAAACATTTGCAAACTAATAGTACCACACATTGAACTCAGTATTGGTATATAACTATGAGAATCCAGTGAGTATTTAAAAAGAACCATTTATGCAAAACAATTTATACATAACTTATCACAATTGATATTTTATCTTAAAATGTCCCAAGCATTTGAGCTACAAAGTGGAGCATTTCCTGTCCATTTCCTTCCTTGATAAAAACATAGCTCTGTCACTACTGTGCTTTTACAGTAAAAAGTGAAGCCACAGATCCAATATATTTTCTGGTCAAAGTCATGACATATAAAACAATTAAAATGTCTGTAAGCTAAGTGAAGAAATTCATATGGATTAGTTGTGGCCTATTTTCCCCAATACTTAAGCCCAATGCTCAAGGGCAAATCTCGCGGCTTCAGGATCTAGATAAGCCTGAAAAGCTGCAAGTGTTTTTACTTCAAAACCTCCTGTGGATCAGAAGCAGGAGAGACACAAATAATTCAAGAGTAAATGATCATGTGGGGCTACAAACCAGTATGCACATGCTTCACATTTACAGTTATATCACAGCTCACATTTCCTAACCCCTTACATTTCGGAGTGATTGACATCTCTCCATCGTTTTTTCTTTTTTACTCTGTAAAGCCACAAGCCCTCACCACACTCTTAATTGTTTATGTCTGTTCATGCTAAGTGCATCAGTTTTAGCAACCAATGCGTAATAATAGGCTTAATAATAAGAGTAAGCACAACTGATAATGCTAATATATATATATATATATATATATATATATATATATATATATATATATATATATATATATATATATATATAGTATATACAATCCATAAATGTAGAGCCATTGGACATCAAACTGCTCATGTGGTCTCAAAATCTGCAAATAAACTCTACTATGGCTGTAAAAAAAAAAGTCTCAATAAGATTTACAGATGCATTTTCAAGAAAAGGCAATGCATCTGAAGGTAAGTTTTAGGTGAATTTACCTAAAACTTACCTCCAGATACCTTGTCAGAAAAACCTTTTCTTACAGTTTTGCATGCGTGTTGAAACTCTTCAGTAAGGAAAGTAGCTATTGGCTGTCCTAAAAGTCTCTAGAAGTCAATGCCTAATGTGTATAATTGTGCATACAAGTAATTGTCATGGATGTTGTAGGAGAGAGGAATAACGCTGTTTTATTTTTATTTTTTTTTAACCATAAATAGCTGCTTCTTTTGGGTGGAACTGTTATAAGGCTTCATCTTTTCAATATGATTGCCCTGATGCACTTCTTCGGGGTGTGGACATGTCTCCTCGGCCCTCTGACGGTCAGGCACCTCCTAGAGAGTATCCGCCCGGGGGACTGGATGACATCAATCGACTTTACGGATGCTTACTTTCACATCTCAATCCTGCCAAGCCACAGGAGTTTCCTCAGGTTTGCTATCGAGGACCAATGTTTTTAGTTCAACCATCTCCCGTTCGGCTTCTGCGCTGGAGCCGGTCCGTCGTCAGGGTCTCAGGGTTTTGACCTACATAGCGACTGGCTCGTCCTTGCTTCCTCCCGCCGGGAGGCCGAGGAGCACACAGACAGAATAGTACACAGCTCCAACGCTGGATGGTCTCCTCCGACTGCATCCCATGTGGGACAGGCAGACACAGTTCTTGCTGTCCCCAGCAGTAAGGTTGGACCTAGTGTTTTGGCTCACCCTGGGTCGCCTCCAACTGGGAGTGCTCATGGGCTGCGTCCCACACTACACCCAAGTGTTCATGGACGATTTGCTTCCCGGATGGGGCGGTACTCTTGGCCAGGTGGGGCCTGGAAGTTACCATTTGCCCATATCAGTGTTCTAGAGATGTTGGTGGTGCAGAGAATGCTCCTGCACTTTGCCCCCAGGCTGGAAGCATAACACGTGATGTTCAGGTTGGACAACACCACGATGTTGTAGGCTTACCTGAACAGACATGGTGGAACCAGGTCCCCCATCCTTAATCGGAGGGTGGCGGTGATGCTGTGGGTGGATGCACTCTGGCCTCTGGTAGTAGAAATTGTAAATAGGCCCAATGATTTTATATGGTAGTGCCATGAATGTGAGGGTGAATGGCTGTCTATCAATGTCTGTCCCAAAATGTCAGCCCTGCGACCAACTAGCTATTGTCCAGGGTGTACCCCGCCTCAGCCCCAAAGTTGCTGGGATAGGCTCTAGTCCCCCTAACCCCTAACGTAAATAAGCAGAAGAAAATGGATGGATGGATGGATGGATGGATGGATGGGCCTTATGCCACCCTCAACAGCAATAACTGAAATAACTTTGCAGAATTGGTTTATTTCATTGTCCTGCTGCAGAACCCAAGCGCACTTCAGCTGGAGATCACAAACTGATGACCAGACATTCTCCCTCAGGATGTTTTGGTAGAAAGCCAAATTCATGGTTCCATCAATCACAGCAAGTCATCCAGGTCCAGAAGCAGCAACAGAACCACAGACCATCACACTACAACCACCATATTTGACTCTTGGTATGATGCTCTTGTTCTAAAATGCTGTGCTACTTTTACGCTTGGATGTAAAGGATGCACAACTTCCAAAAAGTTCAAATTTTGTCTCATTAATCCACAGAATATTTTTGCACAGAATATATATTTTGAACTCTGCCATGGATGTCATTTTTGTCCCGTTTCCTTCTTATGGTTGAGTCATGAACACTGACCTTAATTGACCTTAAGTGAGGCCTGCAGTTTAGATGTTGTGGGTTCTTTTGTGACCTCTTAGATGAGTGGTTGCTGCGCTCTTGTTGTAATTTTGGTAGGCCGGTCATTCCTGGAAAAGTTTAAGTGATTTCTCGAACCAACGGGTCTGGCAGCAATGAGGTCTGCGTGTGGCTGTTGAAATTGAACTTTGCTTTATTTTTTTTATTTCATAATTTACCGGGGGTTGGGTTGGGTTACTTTTCACACGGGGCCATGTAGGTTTGGATCGCTTTTTCCCATAAAAACTGCAGTTTGTGTTTGTTGAGTCTAATATTTACATTTTTTGATGATCTGTAATAGTTTTGGGACAAAAAATAAATATTTTTTTCACACCACTGTAAGTTCTACCCATTACCCAGGGCAGGGGCCCATTCTAGCTGCTCTGAGCAGGGTAAGACACTGACCGACCATTCACTCTAACATTCATTTCCTATGGGGCATTTAGATTCACCCTTTTCACTTACAAACATTTCTTAGGGGTAAAGGAGGAAGCCAGCCAGCACATAAAAAGCTTTGGTTGTGTAAAAATTTCATGGACATTGCAGAGTGCTTTTTTTCTCCAATTTCGAAGTGCTATAGCCAGAGTCACACAAAACCTTAAGGCTTCTGTGAACCCTGTACACTGCTATGTTCTTATTCCTGGGCTGTGAATTTATGCCCTTTAATTCCAAACCATTTCTTATTCAGCAGACCTTCTCGACCCTACCCCCAATGCCTTTAACTCTGACCAAATGTTGCTCCAACTGCTGAAGCATATGGAGGTCAGAGCGGCGAGGGTGTCCTGTTTATAGCTAGGGGCTTGTTTAGATGCTACGTCTTGTCTGACATGAAACTGCATGCATGAATGCTTTTGTGCGGGACAGGCCTGTGGATGTTTTTTTGTTTTCTCTCAAACACACTCCGACTTGTGCCATTGAACTCATTGTGAATATCGGAAAACACTAGGAAGTGGTCGAAGTGCTGATGGAAGTAAGACTGAAGGAGTGGGAGAGAAGTCTGAAACCTCTTGGGTCAAAGGCCAAAACCAGAAAGCCATTTCTGAAACCTTACAGAAAAACAGAACACAGCTGATCCTTACACACGGCAGTTCCATCAGGCTGTTGACATTCACTACTTTCTTTGTTAGAGTATACCTGCACAGAACAGAACTATTGTGTCCACCACACTTGAGTCCTCACTCTACCATGATTGTCAGAACTTAACACCTTTGACCCCTTTATGTCAGATCAGACACCAAAAACAAAAAAGTCAGCAGATGTTGTTCCTTGTTTTCTATGCAGGGAACTATGGAGCATGTGCTTAGTCCATCTCCAGTTCTAGCTGTATACATGCTCTCCTCTGAACCCCATTTTCTGTAGCCGCAGTAACTCAACCAAGAGCATTTTGAATTGTGTGATTGTAATCACACACATGTTTACATGCAGTTTAAAAGTCCAATTATAGTCAGACTAATGAAATAATTCAAATGATCTGTGAAACCTCCTGACAAATAATGAAGACAGGCCCATGCCCCCAGGGGTTGTGTGTGGGGGGCTCACTACTCAGTGTTGGGTGACAGCTTAGATAAGGCTGGTCTGGTCTGGGCCTGCTGCAGAGGCCGGGGGCTTGACCTGTATGAGTGTGTGTAGACATAGGGAGAGGTGATCGAGCCACCAACCTTCTGGTGATTGGACAACCTGCTCTACTTCCTAATCCCCTGCACCCCAAGAAAGCAAATCCAAGTAATATTGTAAACAGATAAAATATGCTGGTCCTATTTGAGTTTATTAGGAGAAAATTACCAATGTATGCATTTTTGTCAGCTAGACTGTTAATCACTGTATCTAAGAAGAAAAGCTTCATTCAAGAAAATGTGTTGCCATTTTGTGTTTCCACTTTGATTCTGTGTCACCCACTCAAAGTACTACAGTGTTCAGCTCCACCTTAAGTAATTTACTGCTCTTTCTCGGCCCAACAGAAGGGTTACCTGCAGCATTTATTGGGAAACCCTCACCACACTGAGCCAAACTATTCTGTATCTTTCCACTGGAAATGTTCCTAGAGGTTACCTTATTACCATGATTCTGTCAACTGTTGGGTTGTGGTGTGTGTGTGTGTGTGTGTGTGTGTGTGTGCGTGCGTGCGTGCGTGCGTGCGTGCGTGCGTGTGCATGTGTTTGTGCGTGTGTGTGTGTGTGCGTGCGTGTGTTTGCATGTACGTGTAAGTGGGTGTGTGTGTACGTATGTGTGTGTACAAAATGTATTGCATTCATTTACATACAGTTGAATTGAATCATGTCAAATATGGACGTACTTACATACATTCAAACAGTAGTTCTACGCATGATGATCATGCACTTGATCAGAGAGCCTGTGTGAAGTCTACATCTCATCCCCATAATACTGTGAGTTCTCTCGGGGTCCGGCTTCCTCCCACCATCTAAAGACATACATGTGATGACTCTAAATATCCCACAGTGAATAAATGTGAGAGTGAACGGTTGTCTTTCAGTGTATGCCTCTTTGCCACCTCCTGGATAACAGGGATAAGCAAAAGAAAATAATTTTAATTTTATTTTAATTTTTAGCAGCAAATAACAATCCAACCAACGCAGTAGGTCTTTGTGTGGTGTGGAGGTTTTTGCCTGCAGTGTGAATGTTGCCTCACACCTATGGCTCTCAGATCTAATGGAGCATGTTATTTAAAAGTCATAGCTCAACAGTGTTTCCTCTAACATAACTCAGAGGTGTGTTCAAAGTTGACTGTTCATTCATGTGCATCACAGAGGTCTGTAATCAGCCATCACACAGACTGGGGTCGGGAGGTGAGGGGGCCTCTGCTGGAGGTTTTATTCCTGCGCACTGTTCATCTGGGAGCTCAGGCTCTGATTCCCTGTGATGCCTCTCTTCTGCAATGTCCAGAGGCATCCGTAAAGACAAGCGGCGTACGGCATGGAAAAGTTCAGCCTCTGCTAATCCGCTTTGCCTTTGTCAAGTGACTTTGAAACTCCTGTCACAATTACCTTCCCATCGCAGCTCACCACAGAGGCACAAGGCGTTTCCCTGTCCCGCGCTGCTCCAATCCGCTCATTTGTTTGGGGAATTGTAAGTCTTTATGTGGTCTTATATTATTATCTTCTATTATACGCTAATGGTTTTTCTCATTTGCAGAGTCATGTGCATAAACGCACATGGAAATTAAAACTTTTTGGTTTGTGACAGAGATTAGCGTTGAGTGGAGGTCAAACATAATGGCTTTCATTTAAGAAGAAAATAGATATGACTTTAGTGCGCTTTCTCCCTCTTCAACTTGAGGGCTGAGTCTGAACGCCATGCCACTGTAGCACTGCCCTCATTACACTGCCACAAAGGCCTCAACCTTAGGCAGTCACCCCAGTCCCATTGTCCATTTTAATTGTGATATTATTAATCCATCTATGTAACATTATAAATCTGAGAAAGCTTAACATCATTCAATCACTGTGTTTTATAAGAAAGTTTCATGATCATTAAGTTAAGGCAATATACAGAATCTAGGATCAGGGAATAACACTGTTGTGGCTTAGGCATCTGCTCTCTGGAACAAATTGTTGCTCATCATATTAGGGAATATTTAAGGAATACTGAGCATAAGCCTCATTTCCTCTAGGAGGGTATAGTGCGAGTCAGGTCAGTTCTGGCACTTCCATTACCAACAGGGATTCAATGTGTCCCCAAAAAGTGCACTGTACCACTTTAGCAAGAGGTCCCAAATAGGTCCAGCTTTGTGGTATGCTTTGGGAGGTCACTTAAGTCAGCTGATTGTACAACTGAAAATACTCACTCAAGCGACAACGAGAAACAAATAACATAATGATGATGATCATACCAACAGTGGAAATGAGGCAATAGTGATGTAATATAGTAATGATAATTCTCTAAAACTAGGTTGACTCTTCATCATGACTTAATTGAGTAGTTATAATGTTCACACTTCATTGACTAGCATCATGTTTTTCTGAGAAGTAGTTGTAGAGTGTGAGTCAAAGATTAGAGCAGCCTACTGTGGACTGAACGAGTGGATCTGGACTCGGCTCTGTTCATCACCATCTGTAAATACCATAATCTACCTCAGATTACAGAATCGCATGCACTTTGCACAGACAAAACACACCACTCCAGCTCCAAATCTGAGAAACAAGTGGATTACAACATGTTGGAGAGACGCTAAAGCTGTGTTTCCTGATGATTTGTAATCGCATATTTAGGTCAACTCCAGACATTAATAATTAAGTCTTGTGGCAGCAAATGACGGTACTGTTTTAATCACTGCTCTTTCAATTTACACTGATGGAGAAGTAGGGAGTTGATGGTTGCCTGCAGCTGAGTCCATGTTCACCTACAGTCTGTAGACCATTCCAAAACTACAAAACTCAGAAGGTTTGAACTAATTTTGACCTATTTTACATAATACTACTAATACTTTTGAAGACCTATAAAGGTATAGTTGTCCCTTTCATTGATCAGATTTTACCACAGATGTTGTAACGTGGCTTCCTCCAGCAAAATTTAACCAAAAGACTTAACTGACTGAGACACCAAGCTCCTCGACTATAGTTCATTTTTAATTTGCTCTCGCTGACAAAAACCTTTTTTCTTATTTGAGGTGTACATCACTTAAGACACATTCAGCTGCAATATAAAATATGATATAGTCTCTTTTAAATAAAACCTAGAACAAG
>JAWCTZ010000865.1:0-29138 GCA_036850595.1 Rhyacichthys aspro | reverse complement strand
AGGCCTCACTGTGTTCAGAGCCTAGTCCGGCGTCGCTGGAACTGACCGAGGCCCCGTCTTCGTCCTGGAACAGAGTTAAATACCGACATCTCAGAGAAATAAACTTTAAAGTAATTCATCAATTAATTCAGTTTTTAATCCAACAGCTGTTGTGGAAGACAATATTAAACATTTAACCAGGATTTACATGTTGGCAACATTTCCAGCTTTTTTCAGCTTTTTGATTCATCATCACATTCATGTTCCTCTTGGTTCCATCGGAGTGTGTATCGTATAAATGTCGTACCTTTTTGCAGTTGGAGACGGGGAGCAGGAGTTCCCGCAGGAGCTGATGGATGGCTCGGCCCGTCTTCAGCAGCGTCAGGTAATAGTCCGTTCCAGGTGAGTCCTCAGAAACAGGGAGGAGCCCACGCAGCACAGCTCCCGTGAGACATGATGGCAATGCGGTCTCCAAGAATGTCCGCCTGGCCATGTGGTGAGTGGACAGGATGATGGTGCGACCTGCAAACGCCACAAACACAAATCTCACAGGTGTCCCAGCAGCGAGCCCCCCACCGCAGTGTGAGGTTTGTCCCACCTGTCCTGTACTTCAGCAGCAGGTCCCAGATCCCCTGTCGAGGTAAGGGTCCACTCCGGCTGGGATCTGTCTAAAATCACCACCTTGGACCCTCCGACGAAAGCCAGGGCCACGGAGAGTTTGCGCCACATACCCTCGGAGAGAGCGCTGGTGCGGACCAGCGTTGTGAGGTAACCCAATTCCGCAGGATCTGCTCCATCTCAGACCGGACCTGGGCCGGCAGACCTTGAGCCAATCAAAGGAGAGAAGGTTAAACTGACAATCAGAGGAGAAAGGGTTAAACCGCCAATCAGAGAGAGAGGGTAACCGGCCAATAGAGGAGAGAAGGTTGAACTGCCAATCAGAGGAAAGAGAGGGGTTAAACCGTGCCCCCCAATAAGAGGAGAGAGAGGGTTAAACTGCCCAATCAGAGGAAAGACAAGGATTAAACCGCCAATCAGAAGAGAGAGAGGGGTTCAGACGGCCAACAGAGGAGAGAGGGTTAAACCGGCCAATCAGAGAAGAGAGGGTTAAACCGCCAATCAGAGGAGAGAGGAGGTTAAACTGGCCAATCAGAGGAGAGGGTTAAACCGCCAATCAGAGAAGAGAGGGGTTAAACTGCCAATCAGGGAGAGAGGGTTAAACGGCCAATCAGAGGAGAAAGAGGGTTAAACTGGCCAATCAGAGGAGAGAGGGTTAAACCGGCCAATCAGAGGAAAGAGGGCAGACCAAGAGGAGAGAGGGTTAAACTGCCAATCAGAGGAAGAGAGGGTTAAACCGGCCAAGAAGAGGAGAGAGGGGTTAAACCGGCCAATCAGAGGAGAGAGGGTTAAACCGGCCAATCAGAGAAGAGAAAACCCCAATCAGAGAGAGAGGGTTAAACCGCCAATCAGAGGAGAGAGGGTTAAACCGCCAATCAGAGAAGAGAGGGGGTTAAACTGGCCAATCAGAAGAGAGAGGGTTAAACCGCCAATCAGAGGAAAGAGGGGTTAAACCGGCCAATCAGAGGAGAGAGGGTAAACCGCCAATCAGAGAAGAGAGGGTTAAACTGGCCAATCAGAGGAGAGAGGGGTTAAACCGGCCAATCAGAGGAGAAAGAGGGTTAAACCGGCCAATCAGAGGAAGAGGGGTTAAACCGGCCAATCAGAGGAAAAGAGGGTTAAACCGCCAATCAGAGGAGAGAGGGAAAAGAGAGGGTTAAACCGCCAACAGAGAGGAGAGAGGGGGTTAAACTGGCCAATCAGAGGAGAGAGGGTTAACCGGCCAATCAGAAGAGAAAGAGGGTTAAACGGCCAATCAGAGGAGAGAGGGGTTAAACCGGCCAATCAGAGGAGAAAGAGGGTTAAACTGGCCAATCAGAGGAGAGAGGGGTTAAATCGCCCCAGAGGAGAGAGAGTTAAAGCCAATCAGAGGAGAGAGAGGGGTTAAACCTGCCAATGAGGAGAGAGGGGTTAAACGGCCAATCAGAGGGAGAGAGGGTTAAACCGGCCAATCAGAGGAGAGAGGGTTAAACTGGCCAATCAGAGAGAGAGAGGGTTAAACCGGCCAATCAGAGGAGAGAGGGGTTAAACCGGCCAATCAGAGGAGAGAGAGGGTTAAACCGGCCAATCAGAGGAGAGAGGGTTAAACCGCCAATCAGAGGAGAGAGGGTTAAACCGGCCAATCAGAGGATAGAGAGGTTAAACTGGCCAATCAGAGGAGAGAGGGCTGAATCGGCCAATCAGAGGAGAGAGGGTTAAACGGCCAATCAGAGGAGAGAGGGGTTAAACGGCCAATCAGAGGAGAAAGAGGGTTAAACGGCCAATCAGAGAAGAGAGAGGTTAAACTGGCCAATCAGAGGAGAGAGGGTTAAACCGGCCAATCAGAGGAGAGAGAGGTTAAACCGGCCAATCAGAGGAGAATGAGGGTTAACCGCAATCAGAGAGAGAGAGAGGGGTTAAACCGGCCCAACAGAGGAGAGAGGGTTAAACCGGCCAACGAGGAGAGAGAGGTTAAACCTGCCAATCAGAGGAGAGAGGGGTAAACCGCGACAGAGGAGAGAGGGGTAACGCAATCAGAGGAGAGAGGGGGTTAAACCGCCAATCAGAAAGAGAGAGGGGTTAAACTGCCAATCAGAGGAGAGAGAGGGTTAAACGGGCCAATAAGGGGAGAGAAAGAGGGTTAAAATCTCAATCAGAGGAGAGAGGGGTTAAAACTCCAATCAGAGAAGAGAGTGGGGTTAAACCGGCCAATCAGAAAAGAGAGAGAGTTAAACCGGCCAATCAGAGGAGAGAGGGGGTTAAACCGTCAATCAGAGGAGAGAGAGGGGTTAAACCGCCAATCAGAGAAGAGAGGGGTTAAACCGGCCAATCAGAGAAGAGAGGGTTAAACCAGCCAATCAGAGGAGAGAAAGGGTTAAATCAAACAGTCAGAGGGGAGAGGGCTAAAACCGGCCAATCAGAGGGGAAAGGGCCTCGACCCGCCAATCAGAAAAGAGAGGGTTAAACCGGCCAATCAGGAGAGAGATGGTTAAACCGGCCAATCAGAGGAGAGAGGGTTAAACCGACCAATCAGAGAAGAGAGGGTTAAACTTTCCAATCAGAAAGAGAGAGGGTTAAACCAGCCAATCAGAGGAGAGAGAGGGTTAAACCGCCAATCAGAGGAGAGAGGGGTTAAACCGGCCAATACAGAGGAAGAGGAGAGCACGACCATCATGATGGCAATGCGTTCCAAGATGTCCGCCGGTCCATGTGGTGAGGGGACAGGATGATGGTGCGACCTGCAAACGCCACAAACACAAATCCACAGGTGTCCCAGCAGCGCTACCCCCACCGCAGTGGGAGGTTTGTCCCACCTGTCCTGTACTTCAGCAGCAGGTCCCAGATCCCCCGTCGAGCGGAAGGGTCCACTCCGGCTGTGGGTTCGCCTAAAATCACCACCTTGGACCCTCCGATCAAAGCCAGGGCCACGGAGAGTTTGCGGTACATACCCTCGGGGAGAGCGCTGGTGCGGGACCAGCGAGCAGAGGTAACCCACCCCCGCAGGATCTGCTCCATTCAGACCGGACTCTGGCCCTGGGCCCCCCCCCGGGGACAGACCTTTGAGCCAATAAGGAGAGAGAGGTTAAACCAGACAGATCAGAGGAGAAAGGAATAAACCGCCATCAGACGAAAAAAAAAAAAAGAAGAGGAGAGAGAGGGTTAAACTGCCAATCAGAGGAGAGAGAGGTTAAACCCGCCAATCAGAGGAAAGAGGGGTTAAACCGCCAATCAGAGGAGAGAGGGGTTAAACTGCCAATCAGAGGAGAGAGAGGGTTAAACCGCCAATCAGAAGAGAGAGGGTTAAACCGGCCAATCAGAGGAAAGAGAGGTTAAACCGACAATCAGAGGAGAGAGGGTTAAACGGCCAATAAGAGAGAGAGAGGGTTAAACCGCCAATCAGAGGAGAGAGAGGGATAAACCCATCCCAATCAGAGAGAGAGAGGGGCTGCCAATCAGAGAAGAGAGAGGGTTAAACGCCAATCAGATCAGAGGAGAGAGGGTGAAACCGCCAATCAGAGAAGAGAGGGTTAAACTGCCAATCAGAGGAGAGAGAGCAATGTCAATCAAGGAGAAAGAGGGTTAAATCGGCCAATCAGAGGAGAGAGGGTTAAACCGGCCAATCAGAGGAGAGAGGGTTAAACTGGCCAATCAGAGGAGAGAGGGGGTTAAACCGCCAATCAGAGGAAAGACAAGGAAGAGGTTAAACAAGGCCAATCAGAGAGAGAGAGGGTTAAAACAGAGAAGAGAGGGTTAAACCAATCAGAGGAGAGAGGGTTAAACTGGCCAATAAGAGGAGAGAGGGTTAAACTGCCAATCAGAGGAGAGAGAGAGGGTTAAACCGCCAATCAGAGGAGAGAGGGTTAAAACCGCCAATCAGAAGAGAGAGAGAGGTTAAACGGCCAATCAGAGGAGAGAGGGTTAAACCGCCAATCAGAGGAGAGAGAGGGTTAAACCGCCAATCAGAAGAGAGAGAGGGTTAAACCGGCCAATCAGAGGAGAGAGGGTTAACCGGCCAATCAGAGGAGAGAGGGCCAAACCGCCAATCAGAGGAGAGAGAGGGTTAAACCAGCCAATCAGAGAGAGAGAGGGGTTAAACAGGCCAATCAGAGAGAAAGAGGGTTAAACCGGCCAATCAGAGAAAGAGGGTTAAACCGGCCACCCAGAGGAGAGAGGGTTAAACCGGCCAATCAGAGGAGAGAGGGTTAAACTGACAAATCAGAGGAGAGAGAGGGGTCAATCCGGCCAATCAGAGGAGGGAGGGGAAAACACCATCAGGAGAGAGGTTAAATGCCAATCAGAGGAGAGAGAGGGTTAACCTGGGCCAATCAGAGGAGAGAGGGGTTAAACGGCCAATCAGAGGAGAGAGGGTTAAACCGGCCAATCAGAGGAGAGAGGGATTAAACCGGCCAATCAGAGGAAAGAAGGGATTAAACCGGCCAATCAGAAGAGAGAGAGAGGGTTAAACTGCCAATCAGAGGAGAGAGGGTTAAACCGCCAATCAGAGGAGAGAGAGGGTTAAACCGCCAATCAGAGGAGAGAGGGTTAATCCAGCCAATCAGAGGAGAGAGGGTTAACCGCTAATCAGGGAGAGAGGGTACAAACTGCCAATCAGAGAAGAGAGGGGTTAAACTGCCAATCAGAGGAGAGAGGGTTAAACCGCCAATCAGAGGAAAGAGGGTTAAACCGCCAATCAGAGAAGAGAGGGTCAAACCGCCAATCAGAAAGAGAGGGTTAAACCGGCCAATCAGAGGGAGAGAGGGTTAAACCGGCCAACAGAGGAGAAAGAGGGTTAAACGCCAATCAGAGGAGAGAGGGGGTTAAACGGCCAATCAGAGAGAGAGAGGGGTTAAACCGGCCAATCGAGGAGAGAGGGAGGGTGCACCTAAACGCCACAAAAGAGAGAAGAGAAGGTTAAACCCCAATCAGAGAGAGAGGGGTTAAATTCAGCAATAGGCCAATCAGAGAAGAGAAGAGAGTCCACCTGTCCAATCAGAGGAAAGGACCAGGTTGAACCGCCAACGAAAGCGAGCCACGGAGAGGTTGCGTCAAACCCCACTCAGAGAGAGAGCAGAGAGGTAAACCGGCCATCAGGAGATGCCATCTCAGAGAGAGGGCCCGCAAACCTTTGCCAATCAGAGGAGAGAGAGGGTTAAACTGCCAATCAGAGGAGAAAGGGTTAAACCGGCCAATCAGAGGAGAGAGAGGTTTAAACCGCCAATCAGAGGAGAGAGGGTTAAACCGGCCAATCAGAGGAAGAGAGGGGTTAAACCGCCAATCAGAGAAGAGAGGGTTGAACTGGCCAATCAGAGGAGAGAGGGTTAAACCGGCCAATAAGAGGAGAGAGAGGCTAAACTCGCCAATCAGAGGAAGAGAGGGTTAAACCGCCAATCAGAGGAGAGAGGGTTAAACTGGCCAATCAGAGGAGAGAGAGGGTTAACACCCAATCAAGGGAGAGAGAGGGTTAAACGGCCAATCAGAGGAGAGAGGGTTAAACCGGCCAATCAGAGGAGAAAGAGGGATTAAACCGCCAATCAGAGGAGAGAGGGGTTAAGACGGGCCAATCAGAGGAGAGAGGGTTAAACCGCCAATCAGAGAGAGAGGGTTAAACCGCCAATCAGAGGAAAGAGAGGGATTAAACCGCCAATCTGAAGAGAGAGAGGGGTTAAACCGGCCAATCAGAGGAGAGAGGGTTAAACCTGCCAATCAGAGGAGAGAGGGTTAAACTGCCAATCAGAGGAGAGAGAGGGGTTAAACCGGCCAATCAGAGGGAAAAGGGTTAACTGGCCAATCAGAAAAGAGAGGGTTAAACCCGCCAATCAGAGGAGAGATGGTTAAACCGCCAATCAGAGGAGAGAGGGTTAAACCACCAATCAGAGAAAGAGAGAGAGGGTTAAACTTGCCAATCAGAAGAGAGAGGGTTAAACCAGCCAACAGAGGAGAGAGAGGGTTAAACCGGCCAATCAGAGGAGAGAGTCGCCATCAGAGAAAGAGAGGGTTAAACCGCCAATCAGAGAAGAGAGAGTTAAACCGCCAATCAGAGACTAGAGGGTTAAACCGGCCAATCAGAGGAGAGAGAGGGTTAAACCGGCCAATCAGAGAAGAGAGGGGTTAAACCAGCCAAACAGAGTAAGGGGACAGAGGAGAAACATTGAGGACAGAGAAGGTTTACCGATGGTGGAGGCCTCACTCGTGTTCAGAGCCTAGTCGGCGCCGCTGGAACTGACCGAGGCCCCGTCTTCGTCCTGGAACAGAGTTAAATACCGACATCTCAGAGAAATAAACGTTAAAGTAATTCATCAATTAATTCAGTTTTTAATCCAACAGCTGTTGTGGAAGACAATATTAAACATTTAACCAGGATTTACATGTTGGCAACATTTCCAGCTTTTTTCAGCTTTTGATTCATCATCACATTCATGTTCCTCTTGGTTCCATCATGTGTATCGTATAAATGTCGTACCTTTTGCAGTTGGAGACGGGGAGCAGGAGTTCTGCAGGAGCTGATGGATGGCTCGGCCCGTCTTCAGCAGCGCCAGGTAATAGTCCGTCCCAGGTGAGTCCTCAGAAACAGGGGGGAGCCCACGCAGCACAGCTTCCGTGAGACATGATGGCAATGCGGCTCCAAGAATGTCCGCCTGCCCATGTGGTGAGTGGACAGGATGATGGTGCGACCTGCAAACGCCACCAACACAAATCTCACAGGTGTCCCAGCAGCGGACCCCACCGCAGTGAGGTTTGTCCCACCTGTCCTGTACTTCAGCAGCAGGTCCCAGATCCCCGTCGAGCGTAAGGGTCCACTCCGGCTGTGGGTTCGCCTAAATCACCACCTTGGACCCTCCGACGAAAGCCAGGCCACGGAGAGTTTGTGCCTACATACCCTCAGAGAGAGCGGCTGGCGGGACCAGCGAAAAGAAAAAGTGAGGTAAACCCAATCCGCAGGATCGCTCCATCTCAGACGGACCTGGGCTTTTGGCAGACCTTTGAGCCAATCAAAGGAGAAATAAATAGCCGGCACGAGAGGGTTAAACCCGACAATCAGAGGAGAAAGGGATAAACCGGCCAATCAGAGGTGAGAGAGGGTTAAACCCGCCAATAAGAGGAGAGAAGGTTGAACCGCCAATCAGAGGAAAGAGAGAGGTTAAACCGGAGAAACCACAAGAGGAGAGAGGGTTAAACTGCCCAATCAGAGGAAAGACAAGGATTAAACCGCCAATAAGAAGAGAGAACAACCCAATCAGAGAAAGAGAGGGTAGAACAGGGGAAAGCAAGGAAGGTCCATGCAATCAGAGGAAGAAAGGGTTAAACCGCAAACAGAGGAGAGAGGGTTAAACTGGCCAATCAGAGGAGGAGAGCAAACCAAGCCACCCAGAGGAGGGAGAGGGGGTAAATCGGTCAATCAGAGGAGAGAGGGTTAAACCGGCCAACCTGAGGAGAAAGAGGGTTAAATCGCAATCAGAGGAGAGAGAGGGGAAAAGGCGAACGGGGAAAGAGGTAAACGGCCAATCAGAGGAGAGAGGGTTAAACCGGCAATCAGAGGAGAGAGAGGTTAAACCGGCCAATCAGAGGAGAGAGGGTTAAACGGCCAATCAGAGGAAAAGACGGGTTAAACCGCCAATCAGAAGAGAGAGAGGGTTTAACGGCCAATCAGAGGAAAGAGAGGGATTAAACTGCCAATCAGAGAGAGAGAGGGTTAAACTGGCCAATCAGAGGAGAGAAAGGGGTTAAACCGGCCAATCAGAGGAAGAGAGAGAGGGTCTAAACCGGCCAATCAGAGGAGAGAGGGTTAAACCAAGCCAATCAGAGGAGAGAGAGGGGTTAAACCGGCCAATCAGAGGAGAGAGGGTTAAACTACCAATCAGAGAAGAGAGGGGTTAAACTGGCCAATCAGAAGAGAGAGGGTTAAACCAGCCAATCAGAGGAGAGAGAGGGTTAAACTAGCCAATCAGAGGAGAGAGAGGGTTAAACTGGCCAATCAGAGAAGAGAGAGCTAAACCGGCCAATCAGAGACTAGAGAGGTAAAACCGCCAATCAGAGGAGAGAGACGGGTTAAACTGGCCAATCAGAGAAGAGAGGGGTTAAACCAGCCAAACAGAGTAAGGACAGAGGAGAAACATTGAGGACAGAGAAGGTTCACCGATGGTGGAGGCCTCACTCGTGTTCAGAGCCTAGTCCGGCCGCTGGAACTGACCGAGGCCCCGTCTTCGCCCTGGAACAGAGTTAAATACCACATCTCAGAGAAATAAACTTTAAAGTAATTCATCAATTAATTCAGTTTTTAATCCAACAGCTGTTGTGGAAGACAATATTAAACATTTAACCAGGATTTACATGTTGGCAACATTTCCAGCTTTTTTTCAGCTTTTGATTCATCATCACATTCATGTTCCTCTTGGTTCCATCGAAGTGTGTATCGAGTATAAATGTCGTACCTTTTGCAGTTGGAGACGGGGGAGCAGGAGTTCTGCAGGAGCTGATGGATGGCTCTGCCCGCCTTCAGCAGCGTCAGGTAATAGTCCGTTCCCAGGTGAGTCCTCAGAAACAGGGAGGAGCCCACGGAGCACAGCTTCCCGTGAGACATGATGGCAATGCGGTCTCCAAGAATGTCCGCCTCGCCCATGTGGTGAGTGGACAGGATGATGGTGCGACCTGCAAACGCCACAAACACAAATCTCAAAGGTGTCCCAGCAGCGAGACCCCCACCGCAGTGTGAGGTTTGTCCCACCTGTCCTGTACTCCAGCAGCAGGTCCCAGATCCCCCGGCCGAGCGTAAGGGTCCACTCCGGCCGTGGGCTCGTCTAAAATCACCACCTTGGACCCTCCGACGAAAGCCAGGGCCACGGAGAGTTTGCGCCACACACCTCGAGAGAGCGCTGGTAAGGACCAGCGTCTGAGAGGTAACCCACTTCCGCAGGATCTGCTCCATCTCAGACCGGACCTGGCCTCGGACAGACCTTTGAGCCAATCAAAGGAGAGAATGTTAAACCGAGAATCAGAGGAGAAAGGATAAACGGCCAATCAGAGGAGAGGGTTAAACCCGCCAATAAGAGGAGAGAAGGTTGAACTGGCCAATCAGAGGAAAGCGCTAAACCGCCAATAGGGGAGAGAGGGGTTAAACCGCCAATCAGAGAGGAGAGAGGGATTAAACTGCCAATCAGAGGAAAGACAAGGATTAAACCGGCCAATAGGAGGAGAGAGAGGGTTAAACTGGCCAATCAGAGGAAGAAAGAGGGTTCTGCACCGGCCAATCAGTGAGAGAGAGGGTTAAACCGGCCAACCAGAGGAGAAAAAGGTTAAACCAGCCAATCAGAGGAGAGAGAGGGTTAAACCGCCAATCAGAGGAGAGAGGGGGTTAACCCGGCCAATCAGAGAGAGAGGGTTAAACTGCCAATCAGAGGAGAGAGAGGGGTAAACTGCCAATCAGAGGAGAGAGGGTTAAACTGCCAATCAGAGGAAGAGAGGGTTAAACCGGCCAATCAGAGGAGAGAGGGTCAAACCGCCAATCAGAGGAGAGAGGGTAGAACTGGCCAATCAGAGGAGAGAGGGGAAAACCGCCAATCAGAGGAGAGAGGGTTAAACTGGCCAATCAGAGGAGAGAGGGCTTAAACCGGCATCAGAGAGAGAGAGAGGGTTAAACCGCCAATCAGAGGAGAGGTGTTAAACCGCCAATCAGAGAGAGAAGAGAGGGTTAAACCGCCAATCAGAGGAGAGAGGGTTAAAACTGCCAATCAGAGGAGAGAACAACTGCCAGAAGAGAAGAGGTTAAACCACAACCAGAGGGAGAGAGAGAGGGTTAAACCCGCCAATCAGAGGAGAGAGAGGGTGTAAACCGGCCAATCAGAGGAGAGAGAGGGTTAAACCGGCCAATCAGGAGGAGAGAGGGTTAAACTGGCCAATCAGAGGAGAGAGAGGGTTAAACCAATCAGAAGAGAGAGGGTTAAACTGGCCAATCAGAGGAGAAAGAGGGTTAATCCGCCAATCAAGGAGAGAGAGAGGTTTAAACCGCCAATCAGAGGAGAGAGGGGTTAAACTGGCCAATCAGAGGGAGAGAGGGCTTAAACGGCCAATGTGAGAGAAGAGAGGGTTAAACTGCCAATCAGAGGAGAGAGGGTTAAGCTGCCAATCAGAGGAGAGAGAGGGTTAAACCGGCCAACTAAGAGGAGAGAGAGAGTTAAATGCCAATCAGAGAGAGAGAGGGTTAAACGCCAATCAGAGGAGAGAGGGTTAAACCACCAATCAGAGGAGAGAGGGTTAAACCTGCCAATCAGAGGAGAGAGGGTTAAACCGCCAATCAGGAGGAGAGGGTTAAACCACCAATCAGAGGAGAGAGGGTTAAACCGCCAATCAGAGGAGAGAGGGTTTAAACCGGCCAATCAGAGGAGAGAGGGTTAAACCGCCACTCAGGGAGAGAGAGGGGCAATCTGCCAATCAGAGGAGAGAGGAGGGTAAACAAGCCAATCAGAGGAGAGAGGGGTTAAACCGGCCAATCAGAGGAGAGAGGGTTAAACCGCCAATCAGAGGAGAGAGGGTTAAACTGCCAATCAGAGGAGAGAGAAACCGGCCAATCAGAGGAGAGAGGGTTAAACCGCCAATCAGAGAAGAGAGAGGCGTTAAATCGGCCAATCAGAGGAGAGGAGAGGTTAAACCCAATCAGAGGAGAGAGGGTTAAACCGCCAATCAGAGGAGAGAGAGGGTTAAACCGCCAATCAGAGGAGAGAGGGTTAAACCGGCCAATCAGAGAAGAGAGAGGGGCAAACTGCCAATCAGAGGAGAGAGGGTTAAACTGCCAATCAGAGAAGAGAGGGTAAACCGCCAATCAGAGGGGAGAGAGGGTTAAACCGCCAATCAGAGGAGAGAGAGGTTAAACCCGCCAATCAGAGAAGAGAGGGGTTAAACCGCCAATCAGAGTGAGGAGAGAGGAGAAACATTGAGGAGAGAGAGGGGTTACTGATGGTGGAGGCCCCACTCAGTGGAGAGGCTAGGGGCCGCTGAAACTGACCGAGGACCGCCCCGGAACAGGGTTAAATCCGGCCACTCAGAGAAATAAACTCCACCTATTCAATCTTCTCCGTTGCCCTCGCCCCCACAAGGAGACGGGTAACAGGAATCAGCAGGAGCAGAGGGACAAACGGCCAAGCTGAGGAGAGCCAGGTTATAGCGCTCCCAGGTGAGTCCTCGAAACAGAGAGGAGCCCACGCAGCACAGCTCGGGAGACGATGGCGTGTCCAAGAAGCCGGCCATGAGGTGAGGGAGAGGATAATGGAGCCCGCAAACGTCAATCAGAAATTTGCGGAGAGAGGGTTGACCCACCAGCTGTACTTCAGGAGACGAGGGTCTACCTGCCGTGGGTTCGCCTAAATCACTACTAGAGACAGAGGGCCGGAGAGAGTTTGCGCCAATAGTGGAGAGAGGGCTAAAAATGCGGGACTAGTGAAGAGAGGGTAAACACTTTGGGACAACTCAGAGTGACGAGGTCAGACCTTGAGCCAATCAAAGGGAGAGAGAGGTTAAACTGACAATCAGAGGAGAGAAGGGATAAACTGGCCAATCAGAGGAGAGAGGGTTAAATCGGCCAATAAGAGGGAGAGAGAGGTTGAACCGCCAATCAGAGGAGAGAGAGGGGTTAAACTGGCCAATAAGAGGAGAGAGGGTTAAACCGCCAATCAGAGGAAAGACAAGGATTAAACCGCCAATCAGAAGAGAGAGGAGGGGTCAGACGGCAAATCAGAGGAGAGAGGGTTAAACCGCCAACCAGAGAAGAGAGAGAGGTGCTAAACCGCCAATCAGAGGAGAGAGAGGTTAAACCGCCAATCAGAGGGAAAGAGGGTTAAACCGCCAATCAGAGAAGAGAGGGTTAAACTGCCAATCAGAGGAGAGAGGGTTAAACGGCCAACCAGAGGAGAGAGAGGGTTAAACGGCCAATCAGAGGAGAGAGGGGTAAAATGCCCATCAGAGAGAAAGAGAGGGTTAAACCAGCCAATCAGAGGAGAGAGGGTTAAACCGCCAATCAGAGGAGAGAGGGAGGGGTTAAACCTGCCAATCAGAGGAGAGAGAGGGTTAAACCGGCCAATCAGAGGAGAGAGGGTTAAACCGGCCAATCAGAAGAGAGAGAGAGGTTAAACCGCCAATCAGAGAAGAGAGAGGTTAAACCGCCAATCAGAGGAGAGAGAGGGGTTAAACCGCCAATCAGAGGAGAGAGGGTTAAACCGCCAATCAGAGGAGAGAGAGGGGTTAAACCGGCCAATCAGAGGAGAGAGGGGTTAAACCGGCCAATCAGAGGAGAGAGAGAGGTTAATCCGCCAATCAGAGGAGAGAGAGGTTAAACCGCCAATCAGAGGAGAGAGAGGGTTAAACTGGCCAATCAGAGGAGAGAGAGGGGTTAAACCGCCAATCAGAGAGAGAGAGGGTTAAACCGGCCAATCAGAGGAGAGAGGGTTAATCCGAGGGGCCAATCAGAGGAGAGAGAGGGTTAAACCGCCAATCAGAGGAGAGAGAGGGTTAAACCGCCAATCAGAGGAGAGAGAGAGGGTTAAACCAATCAGAAGAGAGAGAGAGGGGGTTAAACCGCCAATCAGAGGAGAGAGGGTTAAACCGCCAATCAGAGGAGAGAGAGGGTTAAACGGCCAATCAGAGGAGAGAGAGGATTAAACCGCCAATCAGAGGAGAGAGAGGGGTTAAACTGCCAATCAGAGGAGAGAGGGTTAAACCGCCAATCAGAGGGAGAGGGGTTAAACCGGCCAATCAGAGGAGAGAGAGAGAGGGGTTAAACCCGCCAATCAGAGGAGAGAGAGGGTTAACCGGCCAATCAGAGGAGAGAGAGGGTCAAACCGAGGAGAGAGGGGGCTAACCAATCAGAGGAGAGAAGGGTTAACCCCGCCAATCAGAAAGAGAGGGTTAAACCCCTGCCAATCAGAGGGAGAGAGAGGTTAAACCGGCCAATCAGAGGAGAGAGGGGTTAAACCGCCAATCAGAGAGAGAGAGGGGTTGAACTGGCCAATCAGAAGAGAGAGGGTTAAACCAGCCAATCAGAGGAGAGAGAGGGGTTAAACCGCCAATCACAGGAGAGAGAGGGGTTAAACCGGCCAATCAGAGAAGAGAGAGTTAAACCGCCAATCAGAGACTAGAGGGGTTAAACCGCCAATCAGAGGAGAGAGACGGTTAAACCGCCAATCAGAGAAGAGAGGGTTAAACCAGCCAAACAGAGTAAGGACAGAGGAGAAACATTGAGGACAGAGAAGGTTTACCGATGGTGGAGGCCTCACTCGTGTTCAGAGCCTAGTCCGCGCCGCCTGGAACTGACCGAGGCCCCGTCTTCGTCCTGGAACAGAGTTAAATACCGACATCTCAGAGAAATAAACTTTAAAGTAATTCATCAATTAATTCAGTTTTTAATCCAACAGCTGTTGTGGAAGACAATATTAAACATTTAACCAGGATTTACATGTTGGCAACATTTCCAGCTTTTTTCAGCTTTTGATTCATCATCACATTCATGTTCCTCTTGGTTCCATCGGAGTGTGTATCGTATAAATGTCGTACCTTTTGCAGTTGGAGACGGGGAGCAGGAGTTCCTGCAGGAGCTGATGGATGGCCCCGCCCGTCTTCAGCAGCGCCAGGTAATAGTCCGTTCCCAGGTGAGTCCTCAGAAACAGGAGGAGCCCACGCAGCACAGCTTCCCGTGAGACATGATGGCAATGCGGTCTCCAAGAATGTCCGCCTCGCCCATGTGGTGAGTGGACAGGATGATGGTGCGACCTGCAAACGCCACAAACACAAATCTCACAGGTGTCCCAGCAGCGAGACCCCCACCGCAGTGTGAGGTTTGTCCCACCTGTCCCGTACTTCAGCAGCAGGTCCCAGATCCCCGTCGAGCGTAAGGGTCCACTCCGCTGTGGGTTCTCTCTAAAATCACCACCTTGGACCCTCCGACGAAAGCCAGGCCACGGAGAGTTTGCGCTACACCCGGGAGAGCGCTGGTGCGGGACCAGCGCTTGTGAGGTAACCAATTCCCGCAGGATCTGCTCCATCTCAGACCGAACTGGGCCTGGACAGACCCTTTGAGCCAATCAAAGGAGAGAGATGTAAAACGGACAATCAGAGGAGAAAGGGTTAAACCGCCAATCAGAGGTGAGAGGGTTAAACCGCCAATCAGAGGAAGAGAAGGTTGATCTGCCAATCAGAGGAGAGAGAGAGGGGTTAAACCGCCAATCAGAGGAGAGAGGGTTAAACTGCCAATCAGAGGAGAGAGAGCACCCGCCAGACGCCAATACCCCAAAAGAAAGGAGAGAGAGGGGTTAAACCGCCAATCAGAGGAGAGAGGGTTAAACCGGCCAATCAGAGGAGAGAGAGGGTTAAACCGCCAATCAGAGAAGAGAGGTACCGCCAATCAGAGGAGAAACAAGAAGAGAGAGGGTTAAACCGCCAATCAGAGGAGAGAGAGGGTTAAACCGGCCAATCAGAGGAGAGAGGGTTAAACCGGCCAATCAGAGGAGAGAGAGGGTTAAACCGGCCAATCAGAGGAGAGAGGGTTAAACCGCCAATCAGAGGAGAGAGGGTTAAACCGCCAATCAGAGGAGAGAGGGGTTAAACCGGCCAATCAGAGGAGAGAGAGGGTTAAACCGGCCAATCAGAGGAGAGAGGGTTAAACGGCCAATCAGAGGAGAGAGGGGTTAAACTGCCAATCAGAGGAGAGAGAGGGTTAAACCGCCAATCAGAGGAGAGAGGGGAAACTGGCCAATCAGAGGAGAGAGGGTTAAACCGGCCAATCAGAGGAGAGAGGGGGTTAAACTGGCCAATCAGAGGAGAGAGAGGGTTAAACCGGCCAATCAGAGGAGAGAGAGGGTTAAACCGCAATCAGAGGAGAGAGAGGAGGTTAAACTGCCAATCAGAGGAGAGAGGGTTAAACCGGCCAATCAGAGGAGAGAGAGGGTTAAACCGGCCAATCAGAGGAGAGAGAGGGTTAAACCGGCCAATCAGAGGAGAGAGGGTTAAACCGGCCAATCAGAGGAGAGAGGGTTAAACCGCCAATCAGAGGAGAGAGAGGGTTAAACCGGCCAATCAGAGGAGAGAGAGGGTCAAACTGCCAATCAGAGGAGAGAGGGTTAAACCGGCCAATCAGAGGAGAGAGGGGTTAAACCGGCCAATCAGAGGAGAGAGGGTTAAACCGCCAATCAGAGGAGAGAGAGGGTTAAACCGGCCAATCAGAGGAGAGAGGGTTAAACTGGCCAATCAGAGGAGAGAGAGAGTTAAACCGCCAATCAGAGGAGAGAGAGGGTTAAACCGCCAATCAGAGGAGAGAGAGGGTTAAACCGGCCAATCAGAGGAGAGAGGGTTAAACCGCCAATCAGAGGAGAGAGGGTTAAACCGCCAATCAGAGGAGAGAGGGGTTAAACCGCCAATCAGAGGAGAGAGAGGGTTAAACCGGCCAATCAGAGGAGAGAGAGGGGTTAAACTGGCCAATCAGAGGAGAGAGGGTTAAACCGCCAATCAGAGGAGAGAGGGGTTAAACCGCCCAATCAGAGGAGAGAGGGTTAAACCGCCAATCAGAGGAGAGAGGGGTTAAACTGGCCAATCAGAGGAGAGAGGGGGTTAAACCGGCCAATCAGAGGAGAGAGGGGTTAAACCGGCCAATCAGAGGAGAGAAAGGGTTAAACTGGCCAATCAGAGGAGAGAGGGTTAAACCGCCAATCAGAGGAGAGAGAGGGTTAAACCGCCAATCAGAGGAGAGAGAGGGTTAAACCGGCCAATCAGAGGAGAGAGGGTTAAACCGCCAATCAGAGGAGAGAGGGGTTAAACTGCCAATCAGAGAAGAGAGAGGGTTAAACCGCCAATCAGAGGAGAGAGGGTTAAACCGCCAATCAGAGGAGAGAGAGGGATAAACCGGCCAATCAGAGAGAGAGAGGGTTAAACTGGCCAATCAGAGGAGAGAGGGTTAAACCGCCAATCAGAGGAGAGAGGGGTTAAACCGGCCAATCAGAGGAGAGAGGGGTTAAACCGCCAATCAGAGGAGAGAGAGGTTAAACCTGCCAATCAGAGGAGAGAGAGGGTTAAACCGCCAATCAGAGGAGAGAGGGTTAAACTGGCCAATCAGAGGAGAGAGGGTTAAACCGGCCAATCAGAGGAGAGAGAGGGTTAAACCGCCAATCAGAGGAGAGAGGGTTAAACCGCCAATCAGAGAAGAGAGAGGGTTAAACCGGCCAATCAGAGGAGAGAGGGTTAAACCGCCAATCAGAGGAGAGAGAGGGTTAAACCGCCAATCAGAGGAGAGAGAGGGTTAAACCGCCAATCAGAGGAGAGAGAGGGATTAAACCGCCAATCAGAGGAGAGAGGGTTAAACGGCCAATCAGAGGAGAGAGGGTTAAACCGCCAATCAGAGGAGAGAGAGGGTTAAACCGGCCAATCAGAGGAGAGAGGGTTAAACCGCCAATCAGAGGAGAGAGAGGGTTAAACCGCCAATCAGAGAGAGAGAGGGGTTAAACCAGCCAATCAGAGGAGAGAGAGGAGGGGTTAAACCGGGCCAATCAGAGGAGAGAGGGGTTAAACCGCCAATCAGAGGGGAAGGGTTAACCCGGCCAATCAGAGGAAAGAGAGTGTTAAACCGCCAATCAGAGGAGAGAGGGTTAAACCGCCAATCAGAGGAGAGAGGGTTAAACCGCCAATCAGAGAAGAGAGGGGTTAAACTGGCCAATCAGAAGAGAGAGGGTTAAACCAGCCAATCAGAGGAGAGAGAGGGTTAAAACCGCCAATCACAGGAGAGAGAGGGGTTAAACCGCCAATCAGAGAAGAGAGAGTTAAACCGGCCAATCAGAGACTAGAGGGTTAAACCGCCAATCAGAGGAGAGAGACGGTTAAACCGCCAATCAGAGAAGAGAGGGGTTAAACCAGCCAAACAGAGTAAGGACAGAGGAGAAACATTGAGGACAGAGAAGGTTTACCGATGGTGGAGGCCTCACTCGTGTTCAGAGCCTAGTCCGTCGCCGGAACTACCGAGGCCCGTCTCGTCCTGGAACAGAGTTAAATACCGACATCTCAGAGAAATAAACTTTAAAGTAATTCATCAATTAATTCAGTTTTTAATCCAACAGCTGTTGTGGAAGACAATATTAAACATTTAACCAGGATTTACATGTTGGCAACATTTCCAGCTTTTTTCAGCTTTTTGATTCATCATCACATTCATGTTCCTCTTGGTTCCATCGGAGTGTGTATCGTATAAATGTCGTACCTTTTGCAGTTGGAGACGGGGAGCAGGAGTTCCTGCAGGAGCTGATGGATGGCCCCGCCCGTCTTCAGCAGCGCCAGGTAATAGTCCGTTCCCAGGTGAGTCCTCAGGAACAGGGAGGAGCCCACGCAGCACAGCTTCCCGTGAGACATGATGGCAATGCGGTCTCCAAGAATGTCCGCCTGGCCCATGTGGTGAGTGGACAGGATGATGGTGCGACCTGCAAACGCCACAAACACAAATCTCACAGGTGTCCCAGCAGCGAGACCCCACCGCAGTGTGAGGTTTGTCCCACCTGTCCTGTACTTCAGCAGCAGGTCCCAGATCCCCCGCCGAGCGTAAGGGTCCACTCCGCTGTGGGTTCGCCTAAAATCACCACCTTGGACCCTCCGACGAAAGCCAGGGCCACGGAGAGTTTGCGCACATACCCTCGAGAGAGCGCTGGTGCGGGACCAGCGCTTGTGAGGTAACCCAATCCCGCAGGATCTGCTCCATCTCAGACCCGACCTGGGCCTCGGGCAGACCTTTGAGCCAATCAAAGGAGAGAAGGTTAAACCGGACAATCAGAGGAGAAAGGGATAAACCGCCAATCAGAGGTGAGAGGGTTAAACTGCCAATCAGAGGAGAGAAGGTTGAACCGGCCAATCAGAGGAAAGAGAGGGGTTAAACCGCCAATAAGAGGAGAGAGGGTTAAACTGCCAATCAGAGGAGAAGAGAGGGGTTAAACCGCCAATAAGAGGAGAGAGAGGGGTTAACGGCCAATCAGAGGAGAGAGGGTTAAACCGACCAATCAGAGAAGAGAGAGAGGGTTAAACTGGCCAATAAGAGGAGAGAGAGAGGGTTAAACCGCCAATCAGAGGGGAAAGGGTTAAACCGCCAATCAGAGGAGAGAGGGTTAAACCGGCCAATCAGAGGAGAGAGAGGGTTAAACCGCCAATCAGAGAGAGAGAGAGGGTTAAACCGGCCAATCAGAGGAGAGAGGGTTAACCGCCAATCAGAGGAAAGAGAGGGTTAAACCGGCCAATCAGAGGAGAGAGGGTTAAACCGCCAATCAGAGGAGAGAGGGTTAAACTGCCAATCAGAGGAGAGAGAGGGGGTTAAACTGGCCAATCAGAGGAGAGAGAGGGTTAAACCGGCCAATCAGAGGAGAGAGAGGGTTAAACCGCCAATCAGAGGAGAGAGGGTTAAACCGCCAATCAGAGGAGAGAGAGGGTTAAACCGCCAATCAGAGGAGAGAGGGTTAAACCGCCAATCAGAGGAGAGAGGGTTAAACCGGCCAATCAGAGGAGAGAGGGTTAAACTGCCAATCAGAGGAGAGAGAGGGTTAAACTGGCCAATCAGAGGAGAGAGAGGGTTAAACCGCCAATCAGAGGAGAGAGAGGGGTTAAACCGGCCAATCAGAGGAGAGAGGGGTTAAACCGGCCAATCAGAGGAGAGAGGGTTAAACTGGCCAATCAGAGGAGAGAGGGTTAAACCGCCAATCAGAGGAGAGAGAGGGATTAAACCGCCAATCAGAGGAGAGAGAGGGGTTAAACTGGCCAATCAGAGGAGAGAGAGGGTTAAACCGGCCAATCAGAGAAGAGAGGGTTAAACTGCCAATCAGAGGAGAGAGAGGGGTTAAACCGCCAATCAGAGGAGAGAGAGGGTTAAACCGCCAATCAGAGGAGAGAGGGTTAAACCGCCAATCAGAGGAGAGAGGGTTAAACCGCCAATCAGAGGAGAGAGAGGGTTAAACTGCCAATCAGAGGAGAGAGGGTTAAACCGCCAATCAGAGGAGAGAGAGGTTAAACCGCCAATCAGAGGAGAGAGGGTTAAACGGCCAATCAGAGGAGAGAGAGGGTTAAACCGCCAATCAGAGGAGAGAGGGTTAAACTGGCCAATCAGAGGAGAGAGGGTTAAACCGGCCAATCAGAGGAGAGAGAGGGTTAAACCGCCAATCAGAGGAGAGAGGGTTAAACTGGCCAATCAGAGGAGAAGAGGGTTAAACGGCCAATCAGAGGAGAGAGGGGTTAAACCGGCCAATCAGAGGAGAGAGAGGGTTAAACCGGCCAATCAGAGGAGAGAGGGGTTAAACCGGCCAATCAGAGGAGAGAGAGGGTTAAACCGGCCAATCAGAGGGAGAGAGGGTTAAACCGGCCAATCAGAGGAGAGGGTTAAACCGCCAATCAGAGGAGAGAGAGGGTTAAACCGGCCAATCAGAGAAGAGAGGGTTAAACCGCCAATCAGAGGAGAGAGAGGGGTTAAACCGGCCAATCAGAGGAGAGAGGGTTAAACCGCCAATCAGAGGAGAGAGAGGAGTTAAACCGCCAATCAGAGGAGAGAGGGTTAAACTGCCAATCAGAGGAGAGAGGGTTAAACCGCCAATCAGAGGAGAGAGGGTTAAACCGCCAATCAGAGGAGAGAGAGGGTTAAACCGCCAATCAGAGGAGAGAGGGTTAAACGGCCAATCAGAGGAGAGAGAGAGAGTTAAACTACAATCAGAGAGAGAGAGAGGGGTTAAACACAATCAGAGGAGAGAGGGTTAAACCGGCCAATCAGAGGAGAGAGGGTTAAACCGCCAATCAGAGGAGAGAGAGGTTAAACCGCCAATCAGAGAAAAGAGAGAGGGTTAAACTGCCAATCAGAGGAGAGAGAGGGCTTAAACCGCCAATCAGAGGAGAGAGAGGGGTTAAACCGGCCAATCAGAGGAGAGAGGGTTAAACCGCCAATCAGAGGAGAGAGAGGGCTAAACCGCCAATCAGAGGAGAGAGAGGGTTAAACCGGCCAATCAGAGGAGAGGGGTTAAACTGGCCAATCAGAGGAGAGAGGGTTAAACCGCCAATCAGAGGAGAGAGAGGGGTTAAACCGCCAATCAGAGGAGAGAGGTTAAACTGGCCAATCAGAGGAGAAAGAGGGGTTAAACCGCCAATCAGAGGAGAGAGAGGGTTAAACCGCCAATCAGAGGAGAGAGGGTTAAACCGCCAATCAGAGGAGAGAGAGGGTTAAACCGGCCAATCAGAGGAGAGAGAGGGTTAAACTGGCCAATCAGAGGAGAGAGGGCAAAACTGGGCCAATCAGAGGAGAGAGAGGTTAAACCGGCCAATCAGAGGAGAGAGGGTTAAACTGGCCAATCAGAGGAGAGAGAGGGTTAAACCGCCAATCAGAGGAGAGAGAGGGTTAAACCGCCAATCAGAGAAGAGAGGGTTAAACCGGCCAATCAGAGAGAGAGGGGTTAAACTGGCCAATCAGAGGAGAGAGAGGGTTAAACCGCCAATCAGAGGAGAGAGAGGTTAAACCGCCAATCAGAGGAGAGAGAGGGTTAAACTGGCCAATCAGAGGAGAGAGGGTTAAACCGGCCAATCAGAGGAGAGAGGGTTAAACTGGCCAATCAGAGGAGAGAGGGTTAAACCGCCAATCAGAGGAGAGAGGGTTAAACCGGCCAATCAGAGGAGAGAGGGTTAAACCGCCAATCAGAGGAGAGAGGGTTAAACGGCCAATCAGAGGAGAGAGGGTTAAACCGCCAATCAGAGGAGAGAGAGGGGTTAAACGGCCAATCAGAGGAGAGAGGGTTAAACCGCCAATCAGAGAGAGAGAGAGGGGTTAAACCGGCCAATCAGAGAAGAGAGGGGTTAAACCGGCCAATCAGAGGAGAGAGAGGGGTTAAACCGCCAATCAGAGGAGAGAGGGGTTAAACCGCCAATCAGAGGGAGAGAGGGTTAAACGGCCAATCAGAGGAGAGGGAGGGTTAAACCGGCCAATCAGAGGAGAGAGGGTTAAACTGGCCAATCAGAGGAGAGAGGGTTAAACCGACCAATCAGAGAAGAGAGGGGTTGTACTGGCCAATCAGAAGAGAGAGGGTTAAACCAGCCAATCAGAGGAGAGAGAGGGTTAAACCGGCCAATCAGAGGAGAGAGAGGGTTAAACCGCCAATCAGAGAAGAGAGAGTTAAACCGGCCAATCAGAGACTAGAGGGGTTAAACCGCCAATCAGAGGAGAGAGAGGGTTAAACCGCCAATCAGAGAAGAGAGGGGTTAAACCAGCCAAACAGAGTAAGGGACAGAGTAAGGACAGAGGAGAAACATTGAGGACAGAGAAGGTTTACCGATGGTGGAGGCCTCACTCGTGTTCAGAGCCTAGTCCGGCGCCGCTGGAACTGACCGAGGCCCCGTCTTCGCCCTGGAACAGAGTTAAATACCGACATCTCAGAGAAATAAACGTTAAAGTAATTCATCAATTAATTCAGTTTTTAATCCAACAGCTGTTGTGGAAGACAATATTAAACATTTAACCAGGATTTACATGTTGGCAACATTTCCAGCTTTTTTCAGCTTTTGATTCATCATCACATTCATGTTCCTCTTGGTTCCATCGGAGTGTGTATCGTATAAATGTCGTACTTTTGCAGTTGGAGACGGGGAGCAGGAGTTCCTGCAGGAGCTGATGGATGGCCCCGCCCGTCTTCAGCAGCGCCAGGTAATAGTCCGTCCCAGGTGAGTCCTCAGAAACAGGGAGGAGCCCACGCAGCACAGCTTCCCGTGAGACATGATGGCAATGCGGTCTCCAAGAATGTCCGCCTCGCCCATGTGGTGAGTGGACAGGATGATGGTGCGACCTGCAAACGCCACAAACACAAATCTCACAGGTGTCCCAGCAGCGAGACCCCCACCGCAGTGTGAGGTTTGTCCCACCTGTCCTGTACTTCAGCAGCAGGTCCCAGATCCCCCGCCGAGCGTAAGGGTCCACTCCGGCTGTGGGTCTGCCTAAAATCACCACCTTGGACCCTCCGACGAAAGCCAGGGCCACGGAGAGTTTGCGCTACATACCCTCGGAGAGAGCGCTGGTGCGGGACCAGCGCTCTCAGGTAACCCAATTCCCGCAGGATCTGCTCCATCTCAGACCGACCTGGGCCTCGGGCAGACCTTGAGCCAATCAAAGGAGAGAATGTTAAACCCGACAATCAGAGGAGAAAGGGATAAACCGCCAATCAGAGGTGAGAGGGTTAAACCGGCCAATCAGAGGAGAGAGAGGGTTGAACCGCCAATCAGAGGAAAGAGAGGGGTTAAACCGCCAATAAGAGGAGAGAGGGGTTAAACTGCCCAATCAGAGGAAAGACAAGGATTAAACCGGCCAATAAGAGAGAGAGAGGGGTTCAGACGGCAAATCAGAGGAGAGAGGGTTAAACCGACCAATCAGAGAGAGAGAGGGGTTAAACCGCCAATCAGAGGAGAGAGAAGGGTTAAACCGCCAATCAGAGGAGAAAGAGGGTTAAACCGCCAATCAGAGAAGAGAGGGTTAAACCGGCCAATCAGAGGAGAGAGGGGTTAAACGGCCAATCAGAGGAGAGAGGGGGTTAAACCGGCCAATCAGAGGAGAGAGGGTTAAACCGCCAATCAGAGGAGAGAGAGGGGTTAAACCGGCCAATCAGAGGAGAGAGGGGTTAAACCGCCAATCAGAGGAGAGAGGGTTAAACCGGCCAATCAGAGGAGAGAGAGGGTTAAACCGCCAATCAGAGGAGAGAGAGGGTTAAACCGGCCAATCAGAGGAGAGAGGGTTAAACCGGCCAATCAGAGGAGAGAGAGGGTTAAACTGGCCAATCAGAGGAGAGAGGGTTAAACCGCCAATCAGAGGAGAGAGGGGTTAAACCGGCCAATCAGAGGAGAGAGGGTTAAACCGCCAATCAGAGGAGAGAGAGGGTTAAACTGCCAATCAGAGGAGAGAGGGGTTAAACCGGCCAATCAGAGGAGAGAGAGGGTTAAACCGCCAATCAGAGGAGAGAGAGGGTTAAACCGCCAATCAGAGGAGAGAGGGTTAAACGGGCCAATCAGAGGAGAGAGAGGCTTAAACCGCCAATCAGAGAGAGAGAGAGGGTTAAACTGGCCAATCAGAGGAGAGAGGGTTAAACCGGCCAATCAGAGAGAGAGAGGGTTAAACCGCCAATCAGAGGAGAGAGAGGGTTAAACCGGCCAATCAGAGGAGAGAGGGTTAAACCGGCCAATCAGAGGAGAGAGAGGTTAAACCGGCCAATCAGAGGAGAGAGAGGGTTAAACCGGCCAATCAGAGGAGAGAGGGGTTAAACCGCCAATCAGAGGAGAGAGAGTTAAACCGCCAATCAGAGGAGAGAGAGGGTTAAACCGCCAATCAGAGGAGAGAGGGGTTAAACCGCCAATCAGAGGAGAGAGGGTTAAACCGGCCAATCAGAGGAGAGAGAGGGTTAAACCGGCCAATCAGAGGAGAGAGAGGGGTTAAACCGCCAATCAGAGGAGAGAGAGGGTTAAACCGCCAATCAGAGGAGAGAGGGTTAAACCGCCAATCAGAGGAGAGAGGGTTAAACCGCCAATCAGAGGAGAGAGAGGGTTAAACCGGCCAATCAGAGGAGAGAGAGGGTTAAACCGCCAATCAGAGGAGAGAGGGTTAAACCGCCAATCAGAGGAGAGAGAGGGGTTAAACCGCCAATCAGAGGAGAGAGGGTTAAACCGGCCAATCAGAGGAGAGAGAGGGGTTAAACCGGCCAATCAGAGGAGAGAGGGTTAAACCGCCAATCAGAGGAGAGAGGGTTAAACCGGCCAATCAGAGGAGAGAGGGTTAAACCGCCAATCAGAGGAGAGAGAGGGTTAAACTGGCCAATCAGAGGAGAGAGGGGGCTTAAACCGCCAATCAGAGGAGAGAGGGGTTAAACCGCCAATCAGAGAGAGAGAGGGTTAAACTGGCCAATCAGAGGAGAGAGGGTTAAACCGGCCAATCAGAGGAGAGAGGGGTTAAACCGGCCAATCAGAGGAGAGAGGGGTTAAACCGCCAATCAGAGGAGAGAGGGGGTTAAACTGGCCAATCAGAGGAGAGAGGGGTTAAACCGGCCAATCAGAGGAGAGAGGGTTAAACCGGCCAATCAGAGGAGAGAGGGTTAAACCGCCAATCAGAGGAGAGAGAGGGTTAAACCGGCCAATCAGAGGAGAGAGGGTTAAACCGGCCAATCAGAGGAGAGAGAGGGGTTAAACCGGCCAATCAGAGGAGAGAGAGGGTTAAACCGCCAATCAGAGGAGAGAGAGGGGTTAAACCGGCCAATCAGAGGAGAGAGGGTTAAACCGCCAATCAGAGGAGAGAGAGGGTTAAACCGGCCAATCAGAGGAGAGAGGGTTAAACCGGCCAATCAGAGAAGAGAGGGGTTGAACTGGCCAATCAGAGGAGAGAGGGGTTAAACCGCCAATCAGAGGAGAGAGAGGGTTAAACCGCCAATCAGAGGAGAGAGGGGTTAAACCGCCAATCAGAGAGAGAGAGAGTTAAACCGGCCAATCAGAGACTAGAGGGTTAAACCGCCAATCAGAGGAGAGAGAGGGTTAAACCGCCAATCAGAGAAGAGAGGGGTTAAACCAGCCAAACAGAGTAAGGACAGAGGAGAAACATTGAGGACAGAGAAGGTTTACCGATGGTGGAGGCCTCACTCCGTGTTCAGAGCCTAGTCGGCGCCGCTGGAACTGACCGAGGCCCCGTCTTCGTCCTGGAACAGAGTTAAATACCGACATCTCAGAGAAATAAACTTTAAAGTAATTCATCAATTAATTCAGTTTTTAATCCAACAGCTGTTGTGGAAGACAATATTAAACATTTAACCAGGATTTACATGTTGGCAACATTTCCAGCTTTTTTTCAGCTTTTGATTCATCATCACATTCATGTTCCTCTTGGTTCCATCGGAGTGTGTATCGTATAAATGTCGTACCTTTTGCAGTTGGAGACGGGGAGCAGGAGTTCCTGCAGGAGCTGATGGATGGCCCGCCCGTCTTCAGCAGCGCCAGGTAATAGTCCGTCCCAGGTGAGTCCTCAGAAACAGGGAGGAGCCCACGCAGCACAGCTTCCCGTGAGACATGATGGCAATGCGGTCTCCAAGAATGTCCGCCTGGCCCATGTGGTGAGTGGACAGGATGATGGTGCGACCTGCAAACGCCACAAACACAAATCTCACAGGTGTCCCAGCAGCGAGACCCCCACCGCAGTGTGAGGTTTGTCCCACCTGTCCTGTACTTCAGCAGCAGGTCCCAGATCCCCCGTCGAGCGTAAGGGTCCACTCCGGCTGTGGGTCCGCCTAAAATCACCACCTTGGACCCTCCGACGAAAGCCAGGGCCACGGAGAGTTTGCGCTACATACCCTCGAGAGAGCGCTGGTGCGGGACCAGCGCTGAGGTAACCCAATTTCCCGCAGGATCTGCTCCATCTCAGACCGGACCTGGGCCCTGGCAGACCTTTGAGCCAATCAAAGGAGAGAATGTTAAACCCGACAATCAGAGGAGAAAGGGATAAACCGCCAATCAGAGGAGAGAGGGTTAAACCGCCAATAAGAGGAGAGAAGGTTGAACCGCCAATCAGAGGAAAGAGAGGGGTTAAACCGCCAATAAGAGGAGAGAGGGTTAAACTGCCCAATCAGAGGAAGGACAAGGATTAAACCGCCAATAAGAGGAGAGAGAGGGGTCTAGCCGCCAAATCAGAGGAAAGAGGGTTAAACCGGCCAACCAGAGAAGAGAGAGAGGGTTACACCGGCCAATCAGAGGAGAGAGAGGGTTAAACCGCCAATCAGAGGAGAGAGGGTTTAACCCGCCAATCAGAGGAGAGAGGGTTAAACCGGCCAATCAGAGGAGAGAGGGTTAAACCGCCAATCAGAGGAGAGAGGGTTAAACCGCCAATCAGAGGAGAGAGGGTTAAACCGCCAATCAGAGGAGAGAGGGTTAAACCGCCAATCAGAGGAGAGAGGGGTTAAACCGCCAATCAGAGGAGAGAGAGGGGTTAAACCGCCAATCAGAGGAGAGAGGGGTTAAACCGCCAATCAGAGGAGAGAGAGGGGTTAAACCGGCCAATCAGAGGAGAGAGGGTTAAACCGCCAATCAGAGGAGAGAGGGGGTTACACCGGCCAATCAGAGGAGAGAGGGTTAAACCGCCAATCAGAGGAGAGAGGGTTAAACCGCCAATCAGAGGAGAGAGGGTTAAACCGGCCAATCAGAGGAGAGAGAGGGTTAAACCGCCAATCAGAGGAGAGAGAGGGTTAAACTGGCCAATCAGAGGAGAGAGGGTTAAACCGGCCAATCAGAGGAGAGAGAGGGTTAAACCGCCAATCAGAGGAGAGAGGGTTAAACCGCCAATCAGAGGAGAGAGAGGGTTAAACCGCCAATCAGAGGAGAGAGGGTTAAACCGCCAATCAGAGGAGAGAGGGGTTAAACCGCCAATCAGAGGAGAGAGAGGGTTAAACCGCCAATCAGAGGAGAGAGGGTTAAACCGGCCAATCAGAGGAGAGAGAGGGTTAAACCGCCAATCAGAGGAGAGAGGGGTTAAACCGCCAATCAGAGGAGAGAGAGGGGTTAAACCGCCAATCAGAGGAGAGAGAGGGTTAAACCGCCAATCAGAGGAGAGAGGGTTAAACCGGCCAATCAGAGGAGAGAGAGGGGCTAAACTGCCAATCAGAGGAGAGAGGGTTAAACGGCCAATCAGAGGAGAGAGAGGGTTAAACCGGCCAATCAGAGGAGAGAGGGTTAAACCGGCCAATCAGAGGAGAGAGAGGGTTAAACCGCCAATCAGAGGAGAGAGGGTTAAACCGCCAATCAGAGGAGAGAGGGGTTAAACCGGCCAATCAGAGGAGAGAGGGTTAAACCGGCCAATCAGAGAGAGAGAGGGTTAAACCGCAATCAGAGGAGAGAGGGTTAAACGCCAATCAGAGGAGAGAGAGGGTTAAACCGCCAATCAGAGGAGAGAGAGGGTTAAACCGGCCAATCAGAGGAGAGAGGGGTTAAACCGCCAATCAGAGGAGAGAGGGGTTAAACCGCCAATCAGAGGAGAGAGGGTTAAACCGCCAATCAGAGGAGAGAGAGGGCTAAACCGCCAATCAGAGGAGAGAGGGGTTAAACCGGCCAATCAGAGGGGAGAGAGGGTTAAACCGCCAATCAGAGGAGAGAGGGGTTAAACCGCCAAATCAGAGGAGAGAGGGTTAAACCGGCCAATCAGAGGAGAGAGGGTTAAACCGCCAATCAGAGGAGAGAGAGGGTTAAACCGGCCAATCAGAGGAGAGAGAGGGTTAAACCGCCAATCAGAGGAGAGAGGGTTAAACCGCCAATCAGAGGAGAGAGAGGGTTAAACCGCCAATCAGAGGAGAGAGAGGGGTTAAACCGCCAATCAGAGGAGAGAGGGTTAAACCGGCCAATCAGAGGAGAGAGAGGTTAAACCGGCCAATCAGAGGAGAGAGAGGGTTAAACCGGCCAATCAGAGGAGAGAGGGTTAAACCGCCAATCAGAGAGAGAGAGGGTTAAACCGCCAATCAGAGGAGAGAGGGGTTAAACCGCCAATCAGAGGAGAGAGGGGGGTTAAACTGCCAATCAGAGGAGAGAGAGGTTAAACCGGCCAATCAGAGGAGAGAGGGTTAAACCGCCAATCAGAGGAGAGAGGGTTAAACCGCCAATCAGAGGAGAGAGAGGGGTTAAACTGCCAATCAGAGGAGAGAGAGGGGTTAAACGGCCAATCAGAGGAGACAGGGGTTAAACTGGCCAATCAGAGGAGAGAGGGTTAAACCGGCCAATCAGAGGAGAGAGAGGGGTTAAACCGGCCAATCAGAGGAGAGAGGGTTAAACCGGCCAATCAGAGAGAGAGAGAGAGGGTTAAACTGGCCAATCAGAGGAGAGAGGGGTTAAACCGGCCAATCAGAGGAGAGAGGGTTAAACCGCCAATCAGAGGAGAGAGGGTTAAACCGCCAATCAGAGGAGAGAGAGGGTAAACCGGCCAATCAGAGGGAGAGAGAGGGGTTAAACTGGCCAATCAGAGGAGAGAGGGGTTAAACCGCCAATCAGAGGAGAGAGAGGGGTTAAACCAGCCAATCAGAGGAGAGAGAGGGTTAAACCGCCAATCAGAGGAGAGAGAGGGTTAAACGTTCGGCCAATCAGAGGAGAGAGAGGGTTAAACCCGCCAATCAGAGAAGAGAGAGGTTAAATCCGCCAATCAGAGGAGAGAGAGAAACCGCAAGGAAGAGAGTGGTTAAACCGCCAATCAGAGGAGAGAGGGGTTAAACCGCCAATCAGAGGAGAGAGAGGGGTTAAACCGCCAATCAGAGAAGAGAGGGTTGAACCGGCCAACCAGAGGAGAGAGTGGGGTTAAACCGCAAATCAGAGAGAGAGGGTTGAAACCAGCAGAAGAGAGGGTTAAACTGACCAATCAGAGGAAGAGAGGGGTTAAACGGCCAATCAGAGGAGAGAGGGTTAACCTGGCCAATCAGAGGAGAGAGAGGGTTAAACTGGCCAATCAGAGGAGAGAGAAGGTTAAACCGGCCAATCAGAGAAGAGAGGGGTTAAACTGGCCAATCAGAGGAGAGAGAGGGTTAAACCGCCAATCAGAGGAGAGA